>JAFNEN010003364.1:0-11441 GCA_019343175.1 Oedothorax gibbosus
CGCTTCCGCCCGACTACCCCATTCTAGCATTTGATAAGAACACTGATCTTTAACAAAGCAAATATTTCCTTGTAATCCGTTGTAGTTTAATGGCATTGGTTTGACGAATTATATACAAATACAAAAATTGTCGATCAACAATAGGCCAGAGGCCCAGCAAGGTTGGTCCAAAAGAATTTCTAATTTTTTTACCAGACTCCAGTAACTATCGAGATTCTTCTACTCTCTTTGAATAAACAGCACCATTTAGTAAAGCATTCCACTCATTGACAACTCTCATGTAGGAGCAGGGTTTTTTTCTGAACAAGTCCTCTTGTTCGTTTATTTAATTTAAAACAAAAGCCCCGTAAGTCAGGGGTTCCCAACCACCGGTGGTACGCGTACCACTGGTGGTACCCGGTACAATTTCAGGTGGTACGCGTGAGTCATATGAGCAACATGATGCTATTAATAGCTTCTGTACAAATGAGCAGTGAGCACGCAAACATATTACTCATTATTTTAAACATTAACATTATTTTAAAGAGAAATCTTTAATTAACATCTGGATCGGAAGTAAAACCTAGCACTCTTTGATCTTCCGGCAAGCTCTGCTCTTTTTGATGCCATTTGTTACGAGTTACTTTTATGAGAGTGGATTTTCTGAACTCTTGTACATCAAAAATAAACATAGAAGCAGAATAAGTGTTGAAGAGGACTTAAGAGTGAAAATAAGTCTCATTACTCCTAATGTTGATATTTTAATCACAGGCAAACAACAAGTTTCGAAGACTATAAAAGTATATTTTGTATGATGAAAATTTATTGGTGAGTTTGCACGATATTTTTTTTGTATGTTTTTAGAAATATGGGTAATAAATTTTATATTATCAACTGTAAATTTAATTTATATTCAATTTATATTCAACTGTAAATTTATACCATTTTAATCTTTTTATCCTTTATTAACCACATGTTATAAATAAACAAATACCTAACCATTAAGTATAAAGTTTTCTCAGGACTTTAAATCAAAGAGCCTTTGAAAACTTTTAGAAGGGTAAATATTATACGTTTCTTAAAATATTTTGGTTTGGTGGTACGCCAAAATTTCTCAAAAAGTAGGCCTGTCCGTGGCCGAGTGGTTAAGGCATCAGCCTAGAGGTTCAACCTTCTCAGGAGTGCGGGGGTTCGAATCCCACTTACTGCCAGTCATCCTATAAATCGGATCTGTGCTGGAAATAGTAGAAAATCCTCATCACGGATGGGCCCGAGTACACAGGGACAGACGTGCTCGTTAAATCTGTGGAGTCCAAAGTCCCGACGGCGTTAGCGTACGATGTCGCTCGAAGTTCCGTTGGGTGCCCGCTCAGGTGTCGACCTCGTCACTTGACCAGGGTTCTAAAATACGAGGCGTTATTGGCTGTGTTAAAGCTCCTGAAGGAGGCTAGAAATAGGCAGTCGGAAACGATTACCTTACCTCAAAAAGTCAAGTGGTACGCAGGTGCAAAAGGGTTGGGAAGTCCCTGCCTTAAGTTAAAACCCTACCCAAGCCCCAAAAAGGTTACAATTGGAATTACAGTATCACCCGGCTGTAGCGTCTTTCAATGGACTGCAAGGTTTATGATGTTAAAAACAAGTAACATTATAAAGAAGGTTGAATATTAAGGGCAGCAAATTATGTAAAATACATTATATGCTCATATTATTATAATTGAAGTTATAAAAATAACATCTATTGAATAAATTTTAACATAGAATTAGTTTATATAATTTCTCCCCCTCCAGTCAAACATTTTTTAGACGGGAAATAAATTGCAACTTTGGGGACTTTTTAAATCATTTAGTGAATAAAATAAAATTAAATAGTGAAAATGAAATTTAAAAAATGCCTTCTTTAGGAAGGCATAACCAAGGAGTTAAACAAAAATTACCGTTATAAGCAAGATATTATAACATTTAGGTTAGGGGTGATTCAAGGAACCGAACATTAATTGCGCTATAAACAAGTTGTCGTTGTAACCAAGTTCGACTATATTACATTTGGTGGAGGTTGAACATTTTTGGCAACTTCATTGCTTGCGCCTGCAAAATCTAGAACAAATGCAATCTTAGAAAATGAACTTGGTGTTGCCAATCTGCTATCCTACACCACCATTGAGCTAGAAGGAAAACTGACGTGAGGTGTGTGATTCACTGAACAGGGCAGCAAACGAGCCGGTCCAATAACGAAACGCGGAGGAATACACAGCACTGTAGCATAAACGAACCAGACAGAAAACCTAGAAACTTGCCTATTTCGCTATTGGGTTCATCGTCGCTGGTTCTTAGTGAGTGATCCACATGGTTATTTCTTAAAAAAGTTGGAATTTAAAGTTAAAGAAAGTTAATTCTTTCGCACTAAAAATGTTAAAATACATTTAGGAGCCCAAGTCCATATGATAGAGGGGTCTCATACAAGCGTTGCATACAAGTGTAGGGAAAATAGTCCTTTTCTGCCCGGTTCGCTCAAAAGGGTGCGAGTGGGTTTTTTCGACTCGCTGACAGTTCACTCCAGTTTCCCTTCTAGCTCAATGTACACCACACTTATCAAGTTGTTGGGTAGGAATCTTGGAATGCTTATCAGACTGTTTCACAGGCTTAACAATTCATTCCATTCATCGTTTCACAAGTTTTGCTGCTTGGCAACATAATACAGCTTTCCAACTAGATATTGACCCCCTACATCACAGCTGTTCTGACTTTTCTTAATTTACTTAGACCTTACCTCTTAGATCAGAAAATAGGACTGCAAACTTCTTCCTAATTATTTTACGTAGGATCAGATTTAGTGTACGGTCCCCCTCGACGTGATTTTTTCGGATTTGGTGATAATTTTTTCTGGCAACCTGTCTGACTTTGAATGATGATTCGAATTCTATGACTTCGCACCGATGACGTTTTCCTGCAACCCTATTTTTAAAAAAGATCGCCAAAATACGGACTTTTGGCGCGATTTTGGAAAGTTCGCCAAGGGGGACCGTACAGTAAATCTCTACTTTTACGTACTGTTCACTGGAGAAAGTTCTAAATTTATAAACATTAGATAAATATACCAATTAGGTTAATCATAGGCAAAATGGAATGTTTTACGATCATATTGTTGAGACTTAACTTTGAAATTGAGTTTCTTTCGAAATTTTAAAATACAATTGTGTGCGTTTTAAATTTCTATTAAACGTTTCGATTTTTTCTAACGCATGAGAATAATTTTATATCATAAAAAAACATACTTGCGAGACGGATTCGTTATTTGGAGATTCAGATTTCGATGACATTAGATTTTAGAAAAAATATAACTTATTTAATGATTATTAAGAGGAAATGTTTTAGCATTGTTTTTCTTATCGTTTTTCGTTGAAAATTTTTTAATTTAAATTAACGTGGAAAAAATATTTTTCTTCTTCATTCTGCTCAAAATTATTGTTTACATACAAACCACGTGACCACATTTAGTTGTTTACTTCCTCCTCTTGCAGTTTCGTTTAATTCGATTGGGATTCTTTAGTGACGTCTTCAATATACCTGTGCTTTTTGCTCATTTTCTTGGTTTTGTTTTGAACACGATGCGGTTTTTCGCGATGTGGGTTCTTCTTATTTTTTTTAAGTACATGTAATATTAATAAAAAAACAAATTTTCTTATGAATTCATGTGATTGTGATAAATCCTATAGTTGCCACAATTTCCCTTATTCGTTAACTTTCTTTCGAAAAAGAGAATAATAAATAATGAGTAAAATTGATGCTTTAAAAATAAAAGCGAACTTTCGCTTATTTTTTTATTCAAAGTTAGAATTCTCTATGTATCCTTCCTCATACATATATAATGAACCATCAAAAGAACTCTATTGTGATATTACAACAATCCAAACTAAATTATATCACATAAATATTCTTTCAAGAGTTTTATTTTTATTTTAAATAAAGTTTCTCGTACGTTTGACGAAATGGCAACAGTGAAAATATTGAATAAAATGGAATTTGCATGTTATTTCAATGTGGATAAAAAATTTAGTTTTTTAAATATTAAATATATACTTCTAATTAAAAAATTTTAAATGAAATTTAAGATGTATAGCCTAACTTGATTTTTTGCTTCAAAATGACGTATCCCACTTGTTTGTGCGACTTGCGATTCGTTCTCTGAAAGTGGGTGACAGACGGACGGACTGAACGATTATAATACCTACGACTTTTCACTTGAAGAGCTTAGTGGAAGAACGTGCTAAGTGACATTTTTGAAAAAATTGAGATTTTTGTGTCAATAAACATATTACTATCTGCTTTAACAATAACAAGCTTCCCTTTTTCATAAACTTAAAGTTTAGTACATTTTTTACGGTTTTCAAGTACCATTTTCAACAGATCTGAGTGCAAACTAAAAACTTTAAAGCTCATTTTCTCGTTTTCACCTTTTTGTCACTTAGCACGTTCTTCCACTAAGCTCTTCAATTAGGTTATATGAATAGAATTCAAGTCAGCGTTTATTTCATTTATAAAATTATTTATTAGTGGAAATATCATTTGTTAATATTTACGACAATTTTAAATTAGAAAAATAGTTATGTATATTTAATAAATTTGAAACTATAAAACAGATGAAATTATAAACAAATTTATTAAAAGTATGCATTTATAACTAAAATAAGACATCTGTATAGAATTGCGCGAAAAATTATCACCCGATTCATATGGATATTTACAATAAGTATTTTAGAGAAAAACTATCCATTTCGGAAAATCGGTTAGATATAATGGTTAGTTGGTAGACATATATTTTGAGGCTTGTGTGCTTGGTCACAAAGACCCGCTTATAAACCTTCGCCAAGAAGGACGGACACGACATACACACACATACAAGACAGATGCTGCCATCTATCGCCACCTCCACAATTTAGACATGTCCCTGAAGGGGAGGGAAATAGTCTCCAGGGACCTGTACCCGTGGTAAACTGCGCAATGACCGACCACAGGACTTTCGGTCCAACAGATTTAACGAGCACGTACTCCGCATATACTCGGTGGGTCTTCAGTGGTACCGGGACTCGATCGCGGGACCTTCCAATCTCGAGACCGAGACGCTGACCACTAGGCTCCCCACAGCCCCAATATAATGGTATTATGACGATATGCTCCGTTTTTGGTCTAAATTGTTTATATTTGAACCAGGACTTCCAACGCAAACATACAGTAGAAAATAACATCAATATGTTTATTAAAACATATCTATAATAATAAAAGAAAGAGTCTGTCTGTCTGTGTGTCTGTTATCGGATCGTAAAAGACCTACTTATACTGCCCTCAGAAATTCGAAATTTTTAAGATAGATTCCCTTTAATACTAACGTGTGCACCTGAGGCTTAGTTTTTTCATATTTGTTCCATTTTTGAAGAAAATTCGAATTTTCTGAAAAAAATACACCACTTTCGCTCAAATCCGATCATTTTTTTTCTCTTTCCTGATGCCATCGGCTGAAAAAATTAAATAAAACTTTTAACGAAAACATTTAAAATTCAAAATGTTTATTTTATTCTTTTGCCATTACTTTATAAAAATTTAATTCATTATTTGAAAAATAATTGACATGTTTCAAGTGACGTAATTCCGCCAGTCTTCATTCCCGGATTTTATTGTGGGTTTATTTGATGATTTTTTCATTGATTTTTCTGTTGACTGCATGTATGCATATTTAAGCAATAAATGTATAGTTAAGCTATTACTGAACTATGATGGTTAATAAAGGCCATCGCACTAGAGCTATTAGTGTTTCATGTCTTTATTTTTTCGCCAAATACGATGCCAAACTCGCCAAATTATTAACTAAAATTCGCCAAATAGGCAATTTCTTTTATAAATAATTTATAAGCTGGTCGGTTGTTCGAAGGTCATTGTGTTAGAACTGTATAATGGGTGTGGGTAGCTATATCTATTTTCTCGCCAAATTATTTCCCAAAACGCGCCAAATGAGCTAAAAGGTTTTATGTATTTATGAGGGAATGGTGATGACATTTATGAGTGCATTTTATAGCGTATTTTTCATTTTGGAATTTTAAGGCAATGAAACGGGATTTTATAATTTATAACGAGCGGAAACAACAATAAGTTTATGCTCCTATAACAGGGTATATGGTACACATATTTGGAATCTATTTGATATTTTTTTATTCCGTGCGAAGAACGGGTATAAATTTGCCAGTCTCTAATAATTGTTTAACTTATTCCTACACATCTTTGACGCCTGTAATATTTGTGTCCAGTTGGTAAATTTCGTTAAACATCAAAATTGCTATTCCTATTGATTCAATAAAACACTTTTATTTCGTGTACAAGATTTTTATTCTAGGATTGATATTTCTTTTCTTTGTTCGACAAACACAAGTGTAGTAAGTTCATGAAGTAACCATGTAGATCCAGTAAGGACACCCCAAGCCACAAGCCTATGTAGCCACCGATGATGCTGAACACTTGTATTCCCTATAGATAAAACAATAAATAAACATTAATGCACGGCCAACTTCAATAACAAGGCCAGAGAACCTTTCCCAAACATGAGCGTAGACGGAATTTTTGACGTCACTGTTCCGAGTGCCGAAGATCGAGAAACTAGTTCGGACGCATTCGGAACCATAAAAATGTGGTCAGCCGTGAACGAGTGGTTCCGAATAGGTATCGAGACAGATTATCTTCATCTTCGGAACAACGTCACTCGGAACTATGACGTCAAAATTTCCGTCCCCGAGCGTGTTTGGTAGAGCTTCTTTGGCCTTAGTAGTTGAGTAGGCCGTGATTAATGACGTTTCAACACGCATCATTCAATCAACCAATCAATCAACATTATATTCTTATATTAGGTAATTGAAAGTAATACTAGAAATTAAAAAAATAAAAATTTAACTTTTATAAATAATTAAATTATTAAGAAATCTGATTTCAGCTTACGTCATATTTTGGCCTATGTCTGTAGATTTCAGATTCAGCCGTTGCGTAAAAAACTTTCAGGCAAAGAAAATTTTTTCTGCGAAGACAAAAGTTTAGCTTAAACACTTAATAAGTATGTTATAAATTATTTGTAGCAATCTCTATTTATACATTAAGGAGTATTTTTTGTTTGTAAATACTTTTTGAACGGTTTAACTAAATGGAATTTTAATTATTCGTTTAAATACTTAAAAAAAAGTAGAGAGAGTATATGTTCAAACTTTACCTGTCATTTTCTGAAAGCGTTCTGTTGAACATATCCACATCATAACAAGCTCCCTGAAATATTTTTGCCAAAGTTTTAAAATAAAAAGATTATTTTATTCTAAAATAAAAACTTTATTATAAATAATATACTTACTTGCGACAATTTAAAAGAATCCACTGATTGGTAAGCGAATGTCAGTTTTCTGTAAAAAAAAATGTTTGCATCATTTACAATATATGAAGATTTAAAATGCTATTTATATGTTAATTAAATTCTTAAAAAAAGAAATTTCTCAGCGAGAAACTAAAAACATATATTTACAAAACTAAATAATTTCTTTACTTTTCCGAAATTTTTTTTTAAAAATTTTAATCATATGTTACACTTTACTTATACACATTTAAGTTATCTATGCCTTGTGTATTTGACCTTCTGTAGCTAGAAAAAACTATAAAAATATAACACTTAAAAAACTAAAAAAAAAATGTTGAAGGTTACAGGTATGTTTTATCAACTTTACTAGAAAAAAATTAGGCACATAGGGTGACCAAAATTTCTTAGCAATGTTCCGGAATTTTTTCACAGTGCACCTCACATTCATGGCACGACGGATAACATCGATCTTTTACAGCTAACTTTCGTTCCTAGAAAATTATAAATTTTTAATGTAAGCTACTGGTATATTTTAGACACATTACTAGAAAAAATTGGGCGCATTGGTTGCCCAAAATTTCTTAGGAATGTTTCAGAATTTTTTTTTACAAGTGTACCTATACCCACGTGAATGGCATTCTACATTCTGGATAACATCGATCTTTTGCAACAAATTCGTTCCTAGAAAACTACAAATTTTTGGTGAAGGTTAATTACTGGTATATTTCAGCAACATTACTAGAAAAAGTTCGGCACATAAGTTGGCCAGAATTTTCCAGGAAAGTTTTTGATTTTTTAGCCTACTTTTCTTTTTTTAATTCGAAAGAAAAAAAAATGAAAAAGTAGGTATTGACATGCGGTCGATGTCCGTCTGTCCGTCTGTCCGTCTGTCTGTCCGTACCCCCCTTCCAAAATCGGTTCTAATCATCGGATCTTAAAAATTCTTTTTTTGTTAGAAAGCTATAACCTCAGATACCCAACTTTCATACTTTTTGTCCGTCTGTCTGTACGTCCGGACGGACATAAATCTACTATCTGTCGGCGAATTTCCCATTGAATTAGCATTGAAATTCAATTTTGAGTCATTTAAATCACTGTAGGTATTGAAATGCGGTCGATGTCCATCTGTCTGTCTGTCCATCTGTCTGTCTGTTCGTATGTCTGTCTGTTCGTATGTCTGTCCGTATGTCTGTCCGCCTGTCTGTCCGTTTGTCTGTCTGTCTGTACCCCCTTCAAAAAATGGATTCTAATCATCGGATCTTAAAAATTCTTTTTTTGTTAGAAAGCTATGACCTCAGATACCCAACTTTCATACTTTTTGTCCATCTGTCTGTACGTACGGACGGACATAAATCTACTATATGTCGGCGAATTTCCCATTGAATTAGCATTGAAATTCAATTTTGAGTCATTTAAATCACTGTAGGTATTGAAATGCGGTTGATGTCCAACTGTCTGTCTGTCCATCTGTCTGTCTGTTCGTATGTCTGTCCGTCCGTCTGTCCGCCTGTCTGTCCGTTTGTCTGTCCGTTTGTCTGTCTGTCTGTACCTCCCTTCCAAAATCGGTTCTAATCATCGGATCTTAAAAATTCTTTTTTTTGTTAGAAAGCTATGACCTCAGATACCCAACTTTCATACTTTTTGTCCGTCTGTCTGTACGTCCGGACGGACATAAATCTACTATCTGTCTGCGAATTTCCCATTGAATTAGCATTGAAATTCAATTTTGAGTCATTTAAGTCACTGTAGGTATTGAAATGCGGTTGATGTCCATCTGTCTGTCTGTTCGTATGTCTGTCTGTCTTTCCGTCTGTCTGTCCGTCCGTCTGTCTGTCCGTCCGTCTGTCTGTCTGTCCGTACCCCCCCCCCTTCCAAAATCGGTTTTATCCATCGGATCTTAAAAATTCTTTTTTGTTAGAAAGCTATGACCTCAGATACCCAACTTTCATACTTTTTGTCCGTCTGTCTGTACGTCCGGACGGACATAAATCTACTATCTGTTGGCGAATTTCCCATTGAATTAGCATTGAAATTCAATTTTGAGTCATTTAAATCACTGTAGGTATTGAAATGCGGTTGATGTCCATCTGTCTGTCTGTTCTTATGTCTGTCTTTCCGTCTGTCTGTCTGTCCGTCTGTCTGTCTGTCCGTACCCCCCTTCCAAAATCGGTTCTATCCATCGGATCTTAAAAATTCTTTTTTTGTTAGAAAGCTATGACCTCAGATACCCAACTTTCATACTTTTTGTCCGTCTGTCTATCTGTACGTCCGGACGGACATAAATCTACTATCTGTCGGCGAATTTCCCATTGAATTAGCATTGAAATTCAATTTTGAGTCATTTAAATCACTGTTGCCAAATCAACAATGGCATGAGAAACTTTATTTATTTAAACATATTTGAAGCAAAATAATATTTTCATGAATCAGTTTGGAATGACGTCATAAAATGTAGCACAATTTGATTCTTTGATTATTCATTAATTATCTAACAAGAAAGCGGCAAGGCATACTTTTGCATGCAATTATGCTAAGTTTTAATTTACATTTCTTATTTTTTAATGCAGTTTGGAGTTTCATTACTTTTGTTATTAATAAATATTTAATTATTCCTCGAACTACAAATAAATCGCGAGCAGACGATAAATAATGTTTAATTGATTTGCGAAATAATAATAAGGAAAATAGTTGATTTTGGCTTTTAGAAGTTTAAATTATTAGCTGGATGCTGTGTTTCGATTTTTTTTTCTAATATGTATACATCTAGTGTAGAAACGGCTTTTGATGATATTTACTGTTAGAAACCTAGTTTTTTCCCGATTAGAACTTCAGTAAGTATTTAAGTATTAGGAAAGTAGGCTATTTTAGTTCTTTATGAACTTCTTGTTTTACATTGTGTACCTATAACCCACGTGAATGGCATTCTACATTCCGGATAAAATCGATCTTTTGCAACTATTTCGTTCCTAGAAAACTATAAATTTTTGGTGAAAGTTACTGGTATATTTTAGCAACATTACTAGAAAAAAATTGGGCGCATTAGTTGCCCAAAATTTCTTAGGAATGTTTCAGAATTTTTTTTTACAAGTGTACCTATACCCACGTTAATGGCATTCTACATTCTGGATAACATCGATCTTGTGCAACAAATTCGTTCCTAGAAAACTATACATTTTTGATGAAGGTTAATTACTGGTATATTTCAGCAACATTACTAGAAAAAGTTCGGCACATAAGTTGGCCAAAATTTTCTAGGAAAGTTTTTGATTTTTTTACATTGTGTACACATACTCACGTGAATGGCATTCTACATTCCGGATAACATCGATCTTTTGCAACAATTTCGTTAATGGAAAACTATAAATTTTTGGTGAAGGTTACTGGTATATTTTAGACACATTGCTAGAAAAAATCGGGCGCATTAGTTGCCCAAAATTTCTTAGGAACGTTAAAATTTTTTTTTTACAAGTGTACTTATACTCGCATGAATGGCATTCTACATTCCGGATAACATCGATCTTTTGCGACAATTTAGTTCCTAGATAACTATAAATTTTTGGTGAAGGTTACTGGTATATTTTAGACACATTGCTAGAAAAAATCGGGCGCATTAGTTGCCCAAAATTTCTTAGGAACGTTAAAATTTTTTTTTTTACAAGTGTACTTATACTCGCATGAATGGCATTCTACATTCCGGATAACATCGATCTTTTGCGACAATTTAGTTCCTAGATAACTATAAATTTTTGGTGAAGGTTACTGGTATATTTTAGACACATTGCTAGAAAAAATCGGGCGCATTAGTTGCCCAAAATTTCTTAGGAACGTTTAAAATTTTTTTTTTTACAAGTGTACTTATACTCGCATGAATGGCATTCTACATTCCGGATAACATCGATCTTTTGCGACAATTTAGTTCCTAGATAACTATAAATTTTTGGTTTAAGGGTTTCTGGTATATTTTAGCACATTGCTAAAAAAATTTGGGGCCCTTAAATTGGCCCCAAAAATTTTTAGGAAAGTTTTTTTTTTTTTTTACAAGTGTTTCCCATACCCCATGAAAGGCATTTACATTTCCCGGGTA
>JAFNEN010003366.1:0-10677 GCA_019343175.1 Oedothorax gibbosus
AATAAGAATTATAAATAGTATAATAGAAAGAAATAAAAGTTACTCACACTTGTATCAAATTTAAAACTTATATCATTTTAAATGGCGATGAATTGCTCCCTAATCACAAACGAAACTTTAGAAGCGATGCGCGCGCAACTTCAAGTCGAAGATGAGTGGTTGAAAGAAATTGCGAATACTAGAATATTTCCTGTAACTGTAGAAATGATTGATGAAGATTTCTGTTCAGAATTACAAAAACTTTTTTTGTAAAATTGGTTATTTCTGTAACGTTACAAAAACATTTTGTGTATGTTTACAGTATTTTTTTCTCAGTGTGAATGTGATAAATAATACAGTGTGAAGCAAATAAAACCGGCCCCAACGTGGAGATAAGAATACGACAGAAATGTTTCCAAGTCAAAAACCAATACAAAAACAGGTTTGCTAACATGAAGCGATTGATCGCTTCAATATTAAGTCCAAACAAACGATTGGCGACTGATTTGCCGGCAACTACGCTATGGTTTGAAAAGCTAGTTGAAATGAAATATAAACAAGGTTTGTAGAGCTGATCAAAAAAGTTCCCACTAGTGATTATTTCGGTTGTTATTTATCGTAAAGAATCGGACCTTTTGTTTTTGTTAATGCAAAACATTCTAAATTGATTGCAAAACCCAGAATCTGGTGTTCGGACCCGTTTCAGAATGTTTTTGAACTTGTTGACAGCAGATCCTGGCTGACGCCATTTCGTAACTGATCGTTGCCTAGTACTCTTTTTTGGCACTTTTACACATTTAAATTCTTGAACAAACAACTTGTCACATTTTTTCCATGAATTCGTTTTAAGGTTTAGCTGGTCCATCAGCCGTTGTAACGTTGCTCTAGCACCTACTTCAAAAACTGGCGTAATAATCAGAGACTCAAGAGACACAGTCCCTTCAGCCAATTGGTAACTTTTAATCTTGTTGATGGTGCAGTGGAGCCGCATCACCTAGCACAGTGCCTCGACCCGGTTGATGATCTTGGTGATGTCTTTTTCCATACAGAATTACCAGTACATGTCAATAAACAAACAGATCTTCCGGTCTTTCTAAAGCAACTTGCTCTTGAGAGAATCAGAGAGATTCCAAATGATGCCATTCAGGTCTACACGGATGGCATCAGAGATGACTATAACCGATCTGGCAGTGGAATTTACATCAAATTTCAAAGCCATGACTTAAGGATACAGAGGAAAAATCCTGACTACTGCTCAGTTTTTCGCAGTGAACTGATAGCCATCGACGAAGCCCTTGGTCTTCTTGCGTCTCTTCCCCATGGAAACGAGATTTGGATTCTGTCTGATAGCAGAAGCGCATTACAGCACCTGAGAGATTGGCAGGGTGTGAGAGACAATGTGGGAGTGACAATTCTTAACAAGTTAAAACGGCTTTCCATGTCGCATCAGATTCATCTGCAGTGGATCCCCTCCCACGTCGATATTGAGGGGAACGAGATCGCGGACAATTTAGCAAAGGCTGGTGCTGGCGAGGCCTCTGTTCCGTCAGCGCCTCTCACCTTTTCGGAGATTCACTCAAAGATTAAACACAAGAACAGGACTACTTGGATTGTCCCCCCTGTGCACCATTAGTATCAATGTTCGCGTCCTGGAAGCTCCCTTGCTCCTGGCTTTAATAGACAGGATCAAACTGCTCTTGCCCGCTTTCGAAGTGGCCACCTTAAGACATTGAAATTTAATGAGGGATCCAGGAGCTTCGAAATTTGTTCTAACTGCTTTTCTGAGCAGGCTTCGCCTGATCACATACTCGCGTGCCTGGGGCTCTCCAAGCAGGATTTTGACGACGACCCTTTAATGGTGTTGGACTTTCTGAGGGTGTACGATGTCATGTACCTGGTCTAGCACTGCTGGCCTCCGGGGGCATGCAACAACAACAACAACGTTGCTCTAGGGATTATCAGCTCCCGAGACCCTAGTCGTGTGGACTTCTTTTTATGTTTATGATTGTATAAGGGCTGTATTAATCTCATTTTCCTGTTTCAATGTCGTCTATGTTCGTCCATAATTAGGTACACCGGCAACGGTACTCATGGTCTCAAACTTGCATCTGATGCGGTAAATCATTTGATAGAACGGCGCAGACAAATTAACATCATTTTCGCATATCCAACGCAGTGTCTTCGCGTTTCTCAGAAATGGTTTCCACTTATGAAAAAAGCAAAAATTTTCCAAATCCTTTTATCGGATCAAATCCTTTTATCGGATAACTGGCAGATGGCGAGATTAGAAGTTTCATACTCAGGGGGCCTAGCACGAACGTTTCAAATCCGCATCGGATTCGAAAAATTTCGCCAAAACCCTGTCCTTGACGTCACTCAGCGTAGGACTTCGCATGGGCGAAGCACGAACGGTCTTTTCCGTCCCCGCGATCAGAATCTTTTTCGACTTTCTCTGAATATCTGCGAAATAATTTGACCGTTTATTTTGCCTTCTCTTGTTTTTTGTGTGGTACTGAAAGATGTCTTTAATGATTACTATATTGTTGAGGTTTTTACAATTTAATACAATTTAACTACAGCTTTTTCACCTTATATGATGCTATCGGTCCATTCCTAGTTCGCGGTACCAGCTTGGCACATTATTTTAAAATGTCGCCAATCGGAAATTATGTATATGACTAAAATGTGGCCCCGATAAATAGATGCTTAGTTTGTGAAATATTTTAGAAAATTCGACATAGAAAAGCTTTATTTTTTTTAATATTAGTATGCAAATGTCTTCAAATATCATGGTTAAACTTTTAACAAAATTTAAAAGTCAACCATTTTTCTACCAACAAAGCATCTAGTATGCATCCAATCAGGGCAAACACCATAAAGTATTGTCTAATTGCAAAACCGCAATTTAAAATTTATCGCCATATAAGAGTCGCCAAATTCGCTCGGTACTGTGAACTAGACCAAATACATTACATAAAAATAGTATACATGTGATTATCTTAGTAAGAAATTGGCAGAAAATATTTCTAATTTTTTCAGTGTTTTAGAGTAAGCTTTTAACTATAGCAATATTTTTGAGAATTTCGCTAGATTTCGAAAACTTTGGGCAAATATATCACCAAAAAGCAGGTGGCATGTTACACTTTTGGCAAAAAATTAGCAATTCGGCGATAAAAATGTTTTGATTGCCAAATTTAAATTTAAAAATTCTGGATATTTTGGGTGTTTATTGCTTGGATTACAGTTATCTTTTGTTAGAACACATGGAAAGCTCAAAAATAAATAATTGGCAGATTTCCGCCAATTGACGGAAGAATCGTATGCATAAAATAGGAACAGAATTACAACTAAAACAATACTTTGATTAGCTTAACATAATTACGCGTTTGCTTCATATAACTTTTGACTGAACCGTCTTAATTTACTATGGCTTTCGCCTTCTTTCTTTGGCTTGGATTCATTTTATAAGGTTCCTGCCAACAACCGACTAAGAAATAAAAACAAGTTTGAAAACCCCCCAACATCACTTCGATAACAAACAAATCATTGTCATTCGTACTAAACTAAACTTTTCAGCGGAATCTTACAATAGGGTACTTGATGCATCGCCAAATACCTTCCAATATTATTAAATTTAGTTGAATGTCAAAAATAACAAATGCATATAAATTTTTTTGCGAAATAAATCTTTAAATCATTAAAAAAATCAGTTTAAAAAGGCATTTTTTTTGCACTGATCATCACGTGATCACAAACACAACGGTTTGGCTGACGTAACTATAACTATAAACAAACGGCGTGAAGCTTTTTTGTTTTCTGATTAAACTTGATTTAACTAGTTTACTCTTGAAATAATAAATATTGAGATAATTAAGGCTTTTACAGAAGCGGATATTTCAAATTTGCCTAAAATCGATTCCAATGTGGTGTTTCAAGTTGTTTATAGTCACTAGTGACATCACAGATACCACGTGACAGCCAGGAAGCGTTTTCGGGAGTGAATTTGTCCTAATTTTAAAATTCATTTTTTCCCTTTTTATGGGTATTTTGAAAAAAAAAAAAAAACGGTCTAATATTTTTGGCACAAGAATAATTCAAGCCAATAAAAAAAAATTTAGTCAAGTACCCTATTCACTGATTGGTTCGTTTATTTTTCTGCCTCTTGCTGTGAAATCGATTTCGCATGACGAAATCTAGTGGATCGTGCTACGCCATAAGCGAGAATACGGAATAACAGCTCGGTTCGAAATCTTTTTCACCGCGGAATTTATCTCATTTGTCTCGTGGAAGAAACGCTCGTGTTAGGCCTCCTGGATACATTATTTGCTTATTCCTCAAGCATCAAATAAATATTCCGAAGCTATCTCGAAACTAAACCAAACAAAGTCCACGAATCGCCACTCTTTGGATCCGATACGCTGTAGTACGACTTAATTTTAGCCAACCAACAAAATTAAGCACGATTACGTCAAATACCTGTTCTAAATAACCCCAAGTTCTTGCCAATGGTACGGCATTAACACTGTTAGACTACTTTTGAGCCACCCTGTATAGTACTACTGCTCATTCATGGAGGCCACTCTGTACACTGTAAAAAAATCTGTTAATTTTACAGAAAAATACTAGATATTTACAGAAAAATACCAGATATTTACAGAAAAGTACCAGATATTTGCAGAAAAATACTATTATTTTCTTTTAACAGTTCTTTCTGTAAAAATAAAATAACAACAATTTTTTTCTTATTCTTAACTGCGTAAAGAGATTCGACTGCAACCGAAGAGACACTGTTTGTGGAATCTCTGTGGCCGAACTAGCAGTGCTGGAAATAGTAGAAAAATCCTCATCACGGATGGGCCCGAGTACACAGGGACAGACGTGCTCGTTAAATCTGTGAAGTCTAAAGTCCCGACGGCGTTAGCGTACGATGTCGCTCGAAGTTCCGTTGGGTGCCCGCTCAGGTGTCGACCTCGTCACTTGACCAGGGTTCTAAACTACGAAGCGTTATTGGCTGTGTTAAAGCTCCTGAAGGAGGCTAGAAATAGGCAGCCGGAAACGATTACCTTACCTTACCCTGAGTTGGGAGCGTTAAACTGGCGATATAAGGTCCAAGGTTCGAATCCTGGACAAGGCAGTTTATTAATTGTTTTTAGTACTGCTTTGTATCTTCGCTTGTCACTGGGGTGACTCGGGGGAGATTTTATGTTTTCTTGATAATTTGTCTGTTAAAAAACATAATTTTGTGTTAACATTAAAAATTATTCGTATGAAATAAACACAGTCACAGCAAATTTTACCGCATTTTTCTGGCACACCAGCTGATAGTTTTTTTCTGTAAAAACAACAGACTTTTTGTTACAGTGTGTCACATCAAAATTATCGGAAAACGGGCAGAAGAGGGAACAATAATAACAAATTCCATTAAAATTATTAATACCGTAGAAGCGGGTAATTTTGGCCATAGCTTCGGAAAAATATTTGTTTCTTAATTTCTCTTCATAAAATGATCCCATCTTAAATTTTTTTAAATTTTTGGAAAAGTGGAAATGTTGCCTTTCATTTCATGTAAAAAATTCTCATTCTAATTTTGACAATACCACAAATGGCGTTTGTATTCTTAAGAGCATTTAAAGACAAAAATCTATTTCTTCCAACTTTTGTCTGAAACATCTAAAAAATATTCAAAATAGCTAAATAAATCACTTTGTACTATTCTTTTATTAATGGGTATGAATATAACCCAATTTCTTTTAATCTAAGTTGAATACTTTTTTGCTATATTTAATTATTGGTCACTGGAAAACTTCTGCCGCTGAATGCGGGTAACTTTGGTCTAAGATGTAAGGATTTCTTTATGGAAATTTACACTTTCAAAAATGTACGTAAAAGTGTATTCTGTTTAACTATTTTTGAAGAAGTCTTACTCTTATGATTACTCATATTTGAGATGATTTTTTTTAAATTAAACGATTTTAAACATAAAAAATATATAGATAAAATATTTTTCTTTTAAGCTGCGATCAATCGTGTTATTCATAGTGTAATGTCATTCTACGGAGAAATGCAAATGTTAAGCGCACGTTGGCTCTGCTGTGAGATCGGTTTAAGCCCCGCCCTGCAAACGCTCTCGATAACTAGTATTTAACTTCCCAAACCATGCGAATTCGTGCTCTATTGCGTGTCATTCGAGCATTCGACAAGAATACTACGCCCGCCTCTTTTTACGTGAAGTTGACCAATGAAATAATTCCAAAATCTCTGAAAATATAGAGATGAGCCAATCCCGTTCTTTTAAAGATTCACCTCAAGCGTTTACGTTCTTTTTAATGAATCATTAAAAAAAACGAATATTTTGATTCGTTCTTTTTACGCCAAGCGAGTAGGAACGATTCTTTATCCAAATGATATTTGCTAATATACACTTCTTGTCAGACAAATCTATTAGGTTTCCCCGCACAGCTTAATAAGTTTCCGGTCGGAGATTCCTTTTTCTTGTAAAAACAATACGGTATTTGACATTTTTCGCTGATATTGAGTGCCAAAACAGTAAACAAATAGTTCGCGTGCTATTACTAGAATGGTCTGATACCAATCGTGCCGTGACGCGAGAAAGGTTTGTTCCAGTTCAATTTGGGAGCGCACAAAATCGACGAAACTCCACCCATTTGCAGGCTAATCGTTCGCGTTGCGTTTCAGCTACATTTTGGCCTAAATTTAGTAGCAGTTATCGCGACTATAGCTTTTCAAAAAATCGTCAAGCCAAATTTTTTATATCGTGGTTTCCAACAATCGTGCCAAAAATAATTATCTTAAAATCAGTAATCTTCACCTTCCTAAATTTTTCAAACAAATTTTGGGAATATATAATCTCAACAATTAGACAGTCTTGAAATCGCACTACTTCGATCTACAAATTGCGAAACTTTGGCTAACTTCGTAAAATAATTTTTTTTTTTTAAATCGTCCTGTTGGACACTGTAGACTCCAAAAATGGGGCAAATTTTTTTTCAAAAAGTTTCTTTATTTCATTTTTTTTTTTAAAGCTCCTAGGTACTGTACATTTGATAATAGTTTCTCAAGTTAATCGCACAGATTGCTCCTAAATTTCCTCATCCAATTTCGAACACAGGCTGTGGTGCAATGTTATGGGGAGTCGGATGGTTCTATCACGCCCATGTTAATTGTTCTAACTTTAGGAACATTTTCTCATATGAACATATGAGACATCATTATGAAATTTTTTATATCGTGTTCCTTACATATAGCTCTTTGTTTTAAACTGAGGATATTTCATAGTATAAAAAATATTTTTACAGTGATTTTTTTTAAAAATATATATTAAAAACACAAAAAAAATCCGATTTTAAGTTATATAAGCAGAGATATTTAAAATTCCTTAGTTTAAATCAAATAGCTATTAATGGGGAAGAAATAATAAAACAAAATATGTTGATATCTTTTATAGTTCCTGGGAAAAATGTTCCTAACTGTTCAAAAACCTAATATTTCAGGAAACGCAAAAGAAAAGTAAGGTTTAGGTAAGAAATGATGTTCAGAGTTTCGCAAAAATGCTTATATAAAAACAAATAAACAGAAATCGATAATCTTGGCCTTAAATTAAATCTAAAGATATGCAAAATAAAAATAATAAAAACAGAAAATCGACATTTTTGACCCAAACACCCATCCGACTCCCCTTAGTGTACCTACTTTAACAGTCACGACACTTTTACCCTTACCTTTTGTCTTTCGAAGACCATTGCTACCAAATCCATTGTTACTTGTAAAACAACATTCCTTGACTCCATCAGTTACGGTGAAAAAGGGCCCCGTAATGATTGTAGAAAGGTCCCCTTGGGAAAAAATGAAGCATATTTTTAATAAACATTGAAGTACAATGTTTGTGGTAAAAGTACGATTACAGATCTATGCGTAATGACAGATACAGGGTGGCACAAATAAAAGTGGCCCCAGCATGGAGCTATGAATGCAGGGAGATGCTGAGCGAGAACAACTATTGAAATCGTTTGAAACCCTCCAAGTCGAATTCATAAATAATTCTAGCGTTCAATGTCTTCACTTGGCAAACCTATTTTATCATCGGTTGGCTATTAGGCTAGAGCTACACATTGAAAATTGGCGACTTCAGATCTGAGTGCGAGCTGTGTAAGTGTGCGTTGATCTGGTCAGTGCACAGGGGGAGCTGACATAGTTAACGGCAAATAATTTGTCAAGCGTCTGTTCGGGCTTAATATTGAAGCGATCAACGGCTTCACTTGGCAACCCTGTTTTATGAATTAGTTTTTAACTTGGCAGCATTGGCCACTTTTATTTGCCCCACCCAGTAATGATTATTCAAAATCAGGTGTCTGGAATTCTACGTTCATTACTACAGGGTGGGGGCACAAATAAAAGTGGCCCCGGCGTAGAGATATGAATGCATTTAGATGCTTGTCGAGGAAAAACTATTGAAGCCATCTGAAAGCCTCCCAGTAGGAATAAAAGATTAGTCAAGCGTGCAATGGCACTTGGCAAAGCTTTTTTTGCATTGGTTGATTTGGATTAGGCTCACTTTAGATCTACTCATGGACTACTGGCGACTTCAGATCTTCGTGCGTAAGTGTTAGTTGCGGCTGTGTGAGTGTGATTTGATCAATGCACAGATGAAGATGAAACTTGCAGTTCAGCAGAGGGTGTTTCAAAGGTGTAAAAGTGCCAAAAAAAGATTGCTATGCAACGGTTTGTTGCGAAATGGCGGCAGATAGGATGTGTTTTGAACAAGTCCAAATATTTACCAAAACAAAAAGGTCTAGGATAAATAACGGCCAAAATAATCACTAGAAGTGATAACTTTTTTTTGAACAGATGTAGTAACTTTCAGTTAATATTGCATCCTAACTAGCTTATCAACCCATAGCATAGTTGCCGGCAAACAATATCGAGACGCGTTTGTTTCAGCTTAATATTGAAGCGTTCAACGGCTTCACTTGGAAAACCTGTATTTGCATTGGTTTTAGACTTGGGCAACAATTTTTATCTTATTCTTATTTCTATGACAGGGCCACTTTTATTTGCACCATCCTGTTATAAGCGTAGTTTCCACTCCATTTTACTCGAGACATTCGTTATTTTTTAAATGTGAGATATTTTTATAAAATACTTTCATTGGAACTTTTCAATAATTTTAATAAATTGTTCGAGAAAAAATAAAATGAAACCCTATGTTAAAATCATACTATTTTCTAATATATTGTAAAATATTCTTGAGTGCTCTATATATTTAAAATTGCGAATTTTTTAGCCTAACAAGTAAAAACAAAATGCAATTTCCAACAATATTCAAAATTGGATTAAGGCAAGCAGGAGCTACTTTTCCACTTTGCTTGTATATTTATTTTTTCTACTTTATGGAAAACAAAATATAATTTCCTTTCTTGCACTTTTGAATGCAATTGAGCAGTACTATTTTTCCAAAATTTTAAATCAATTTTCAACAGTAACTGAACTGATCAATCTTAATACTTGGGTTGGAAAATATGCCCCATATGCAGAGGTAAGCTTTTCAACATACAAAAATATACCCAGAAATCTTTTCAGTTCCATTTCACCTCCTGACAAATAGCTAGTGCGACGTTTATTAATCTATACAGGGTGGCCCAAAAATAGCCTAACAGTTAATGTTGTACAGCTGTGGACGATTATTTCGGACGTTAGTCATCCTATGGAATCGGACCTTTTTGATTTTGTTAACAAATAACATTCTGAGTTAAATACTTGACACAAAATTTGCATAAGGGGCCGTCTTTATATTAAAAATGTAACCAACTTCAAAATTTTGAATAGAAACACCCCTTTTTGAGTCCACATTTCAAATTTATGACATATTTTAACACGAAATACCAAGTTTTGTTAGTTTTTGAGCATTATTAGTGGAGTTAGAGACGTGTAAAGTTTAGGGGCCGTAATGTTAAATGAGTTGCACATAAAAAACTATCCCACTCTATAAATAATTAAGATAATGAAACGAATTTTTTACTGAATAATAATTATAATAACCCAAACAAAATACATAAACTATTGGGGTAGTTAAAACAAATTTTTTATTTTTAAATAATTGTTAAATTACACTAAAATAACATTTTTAATGCTTTAAGACTTTTAGTTTAAGCCGAATATTTTTTTAATTGAAATAGATTTTTGTTGTTGATTTCATAGGAATTGGATATAATTAAAAATTAATATCGAAAGACATTTAGCTGAAATAGCGACTTTGCGTTTGAAGTCCAAATTTGTTATGTCATGCCGAAAATCTGTATTAATTGAAGAGTCCGGGAAAAAATACCTTTATCGACTGGAAACCTGTCCTTACTGAGGTCTGCTTGGCGAGTAGTGGCGATTAGAAAACGGTTTCTCCCTTGGTTCTTCTCCCGTGGCTCAAGCGTCAGACTTGGGACTTGCGTGAATCTCGATCGGTATAAAAATCGTAGTTTAAAATTTTTTAACTTAAGAACCTTAAAACTGAATTTCGTTATTGTTTTTCTTTATAATAAAGTATTACATATTTGCTATTCGCGTTAGTAAATCTGTATTTTGTTAAATTAAATATCTATTAAAATTATTTTTGCAAAAATGTCGACTAATTTTAAGAGAATATATATATAAAAATTGCTACTATTATACGTGTTCATTAATTTCTAA
>JAFNEN010003367.1:0-11775 GCA_019343175.1 Oedothorax gibbosus
GTGAATATATATAAAACTATAAGTAACAAATCGTATAATACGTATTTTCTTAAAAAGGTAATAGTAAAATTTCAAAACTCGATATTTGGATGCGGTTATTAAATAATCTGTGGGATAGAGTACGTGTTAGTGATATAGTTAACCAAAGCTCTTTAGATATTAAAATGGACCTTATTAGAAGCTTTGCATGGTATAATGGAAGTTACATTCAATTTAAAACATTAACAAATTGTTTAAATAAAGAATAATGTCATAAACGTGTTTCTTAACATAGACTAAATTATTTAGAAACATTAGCTAAGCAGAATCATAGATTCTTGAAACACATTTAAATAATTTCTTATTAGCAGAAACCCTAAGCTGCGTTGATAGCGGACGTCTACTATGGTTCAGTGATCATTGTTTAATAAAGTTAAAATAAACATATTTCATACTTATGACAATCCCCAATAATTATCAAGAATGCAGTTGGTTCGCTAATTGTAGTGTTTGATTTTCCTGTTAAGTTTTAAAACATAATATTTAACTTTTCCTACTCCACCCACGCTAATTTATATATTCGTTTACTAAGGAAAGTTTTAACGAACGCAATAAACAAATTTTAACACTGCTAAAGGAATAACTTAACTCACTTATTTGGAGAATTCTCTGCGTTATAAAAGTATATCTAATTACTTACAATACTATCACTTATAAAGTTAAAATATTGTTTTTAAATGCACACGCAATAACACTTCATTAATGCTGTGTGATAAACTAGTTTTACTTGTCCAGTTATTTAATCAGTTTTCAAGAAATATTATGGTATATTAAACCTATTTTAGTTAAATTTTTATTCATTCGTATAGTTATTTTAATGACTTGTTTCATCAATTATTTTGATAAATAATTACTAGATATTTTATTTGATTTATGTAAAACCTAAAAAAATATCTTTAACTGAAGTCTGATGTTACAAAAGTTATAAATAATATACGGAAATATCAATTTCGTTACACTTTTGTGGAGTTATGATCAGTAACGAATTGAATATACAAATAAATTTACCGTCATAAAACATGTTATTTTTAGGAAATATAGGAAATATAAAAATATGAAATGCAATTGATACAAAATATGATAAAAAAATTACTACAGTTAAAAAATGAAATGAGAAAAATATTGAATGATCGATTACATAAAAAAAACATTAGTAAAATTTAAAAGCGAGAATTTATTTGCGTTTTCCGTAGCAAATTATAGGTAATATTACTATTTGTGATTCCATTTCTTTACACGTACAAGAAAAAATTTACCACATTTAAGATAGTCAATTGCTCAAACAAACGAACAAAGCAAATATTTGGCTATCAGTTCTGTTTTTTTTTCTTAAAAAAAAGTATTTGAAAAGGAAATTAAAAATAATATTTTGAAAACAAATCAAGGTTAACTCAATTTACTAAGTACACAGAGCTTGAATGTCATTTGATTTTAAGAAACAGATGATTTATAAAAAAGGCATTAGTTATTTTTGTGTGCATGTTCTAACGAATTTATCATTGTTAGCAAAAAAAGTATATTTTAAAAAAGAATAAGTAAACTTAACAACTTTACAGTAAAGCTCAAATTAAAAAATTTGTTAAAAGCAATAAAGCTATAAAATGGATATAATGGCAATGAGAATTTTTATTCCTTTAAATTACTGAGTCTTTCTCGCTACAAATATTTAAAAAAAATCAATACCAATCGTATTTTAAGATTATAATACTTAATTAACCGAGTTTTTTTAATGTGATCAAAGCTTACAACAACTTAAAATGTGTCGGTTAAATTTGAAATTAATTACGAGTTAATATATTACTAGAGCTTTACGGGAATTGCATATTTAATAAGCCATAGCTCACAATGAAACAGTAGAAACTATTTTACTTATGATTTTAATAAAATAAACCTCACCTTATACTAGTTAATGCATGTTTTATCTCTTATATATAAGTAATTTTTTTTTACAATTTAAGGTGTACGTATACACTTAAACTTTTTTTTCTAATGTTTCAATTAAAAATCCTATTTTTTTATATTTGATATAATTCATAAGTGTATGAGGGTACGTGTAAAAATATTTTTGAAAAATTAAAATGTTAATTAATTAGCATTTTATGCATTAATTAGCATGTTTTTTAAACACTCATAACTCAAGAACTAATTCACTTAGACCTATACAGTTACCATGCAAATTAATCACCAATTCATTCTGAAGGGCGTGAACTTCAAACCAAGTTTGTGGCTCTTTTAGTTTTTTATTTATAATTTTTTATAATAAGCCATATTAAAAAATCCATTTTTTTAGAAAGAAAATAACTTTGACATGCAATATAAAATGAATTTAAAAACCAAATCTTCTTTTTAGAGGTTCACGCCCTCCCAACTTATTACACAAATAAATAAACAATTCGTTTGACAAAATGTTAATTTTAATTTTAGTTATCATTGTTTAAGCAAGGTACCACATGAAAAAAATGAAGTTTTGAGAAAATTGAGTTTAAAGGTTATAAAAGCTAACTAACTTTCATGATTTGGAAGATTAGAAAAACCTCTGTAACTTTTTATTAGAGTGGAGTATCAGTACAAACTTCACATCATTTTAAAGAGGAAGAATTGAAAATTCTAATGAACTTAAAAACAAAAAAAATCCCGATTTGGTTATTTGTGGCCTTTTCAGTGTGTATACCTTAATACTAAATGAGTTCCATCACACTCCTTAGACCATAGTAATGTAATTTACTTGCTATATTTTGTGCATAAGATAATGCAATTTATGAAGCAGTTTATTAGTTGTCTTATTTCGACTAAAGGCTTCATGTATAACCTCATGAGATGCTTTTTGTAGGTCAAACATCTAATTGAGTTTATATAAACTATTTTCAACTAATTTCATAAAACAATATATACAATTTTTATTAGTTTTGCATTATTTAGCAGATAAAGTTTTAAGAGTTATTTTCCAAATAAACCTTTACTTTAACCAATCAAATAGTAATAATGGTTATTGTAAATGTGTACTTTAGTAATTAAAAAGATATTAAAACGTCCATGATTTTTTTTTGTATTAATCAGTGCCAATTCTTCAAAAATAAGGTGTGATGTGTTAGGAATTTTCATTGTTATTGTAATTATTTGTTGATGGAGACATTTTTATATGACACCTACGCAAAATGCCCTCAATAAAGGAAATCTATATTTTTAGTACGCTCTATTATTATGTTAATGTTATAATTGCTTTTGTTTTGTTTGGCACAACTTTTTCTTTGAAGATTCCATAAAGTCCATTATTTTGTGATTGACAAACTGTTTTTCAAAAGAATTATTAACATACCGAGACCTTTCATAACAAAAGTGTAAGAAATTTCAAACAATTTATGCATATTAATGTTCATACAATAGAATATTTCTTAAAATAACTTATGTGAATAATTCATAATGCGAAGTAAAAAATATATATAAATTTTACACAAATGAATGCAAACTTATAATTGATATTTTACTTTTGTTTTAAATAAGTAAATATATTAAAAAGTCTCCGAGAGCAAAAATTTTAATTCTTGTCAGAGTGTAAACTGGTTTAAGTATTACTACTCACTCATTGTGATTAAATTGCTGCACTTTGGCCAATACACTTGTATTAAGTTTAAAAACTTAGAAATATTTCGCACAAAATCTAAGTTTATTACTGAAACTTCAACAAAAAAAATTGATTTTTTCAGTGAAATTGGATATTTTGATCTAATTGAGTACAAAAACAGAAGTCCAAGCATTGTTGGAATCAATGTTGCTACATTGTTTTATTGTATGATTAAATGACAATTTAGGCTGCATTTTCGCAACCTTCTTCTGAAGACCACAATTATAAATAATTCAGAGGAAATGTCTTTAAAAGATATTTTTAGTTTATTTGTAGGAAATCTAATTATATCTATCTTAGTTTTCGGACACGAAATAACTCACTAATTGAGTTGCATGTTACTTAATTGAATGTGAATTTAAATAACTTGTGTATAGACATAATAATAAGCCCCCGACATTTTACGAATTACGTTTACGATATTCGTACGTATTACAATAGTATTAAAATTATATTAAAGTTTGTAAATTTCAGTATGTGTTTTCGGAAATTAAAATTTAGCGTAGCATAAAACTTTATTTCTATGTGTTATTGGTTAACACTAAACTTTTTATATTTGATGTAATTCATAGACATATGTAGTATTAGTTTACTTAAGTCCAATTGTCAACGGTCTTAAAAGTCAAAGTATATTGCTCAAACTTTTTAATAAATTTTTAAATATTTATAATCTACTTATAAGTTATAAATATTGCAGGCTTTATATTATAAAAAAATCTGAGAAATGAATCATTAATTATAATAAACACTTATACTTCTAAATTCTTTTCAATTATAATTTTATATAAGAAAATATTCTATTTATTTATCGAATAAATTTTTATATTTATTTATATTTATTTTTCCAATTTTTTTAATCAATCGTAAACCTGTTTACTTAAATTACATATATCCTAAAATGAGACTTAAATCGAATCCCCAAACATTAAATTTCAATTTCTCTTTATAGCTTACTTTTTGGTGTGATAAATGTTAACTCACATATGTATCCTAGTAAAAGAAAAACACTTACAACATATCAAAGCTTGACATTTTATAGATTAAGTTATAACCTAATTTTCTTAATTTATAAGCATAAATACAAATTTAAAAATAGTTTATAGTTTAAGAGTCAAGATTTATAGATATTTCTGACACAAATAGTATAACATGGTATTAAATTTACTTCGTATTATATGTTTACTTTTCAACAAAAAACGTACAAATTATTCGGAAATAATCTCATGATCCACTAATAGTTTGTAGATGTAAATATTGCTATACTTACAATTCTTCGGCAAGTTACAATTTCTTTGTTTTTGATTATATCAGTGTGACAAAATAAAACATTAAATTATATTTTAGAACTTTTAAATAAGTTTTTATGCACTAACTAATCTTATTCCTTCTCTTATGTATACTATTTCATCATATTGTCACACGCTTAAAATTCTATTAGTACTTTTCGAAAATCTTTTCCGAAATACAACGTTTGAATGTTTGTTGACTCGCTGATATTCGATGTCTTTACTTTTAGAATACGGCAAATAAGATGGAATGGATTTGAGAACATTCTTCTTTCATATTGAATGTTTATTGCTATTTCTAACTCCAAAAGCGGACTTAAAAAGCTAATAGAAATATGAACGTCAATGTTATTAAAATTCAATCGTATTTGGAAATAGTAGGGGAGACCGGATCTAGTTTTCTATGTTTTTCCTTATTAATTGTATATTTTTTACTTTTAATTGTTTTAAGAAACTAAGCTATAATTGCCTTCCTCACATGGTTAGCTACACACTAGAATTACTACTGCTAAAAAGTAAATACACTTTTTGTCAGTTTTGTGAGTTGAAAGTGGCATCAGTTTTTCCTTTCAGCTAGCTGATCACATGGTGAAAAAAACGAGCTGAATCGTTGCGTATGTGTTTAGTTATGCGAAGAAATACGTTTTCATGCACTGAAAGTAAATTTTTGAGGCCGTAAGGTTTTTCGGTCTACATTTTTTGGTTTAAAGGAAATATTCTTTCAATTAGTTACTTGTTTAGTTCATGCTATTAGCTACAGTTACGTGTATAATAGTGCTAATGTAATTATTCGCAAATGACTTTGTTTTGGGGTAAACAAAAAAGTGCAACTAGGGATAATTGACCTCAACCAATTGGGGATATGTGGCCCAAGTAAACAACACAAAAGTAGACAGAAGTAGACCAAGTAAATTTTATAAAAAATCACGGGAGTCCCAAAAGTAAATGACAGGGTTCTTAAGGGAGTATAAGGTTTGTTGGGAAGGTAAACTTGAATTTTATTTAACGAGATTACAATTTAATATGCATTAAGAATCGATGGAAAATGTTTTAAATGGCCTGAAATGGATAATACATCTCAAGTTGATATTGATTAAATAGTAGCGATTTTTCAATTTCCTGTGTTTCTCTACAAAATAAAAGAAGCCCCAGTTTTGTATTTCGACCAGAATTTACTTTTAAATTTGATTATTTCGTTAGTATAAGCATAATTAATTTTGCAGCTTTTTTATTTCTAATGAGTGTAAAAAAGAATAACCTTTATAAAGCTTTCACGTTTTTTCATACCATTTGGATCATTTTTGTTTGTTATAAAAAATTCTCAGTTTTTTAAACAGTTGCATAAGAATGTGAATCGCATTAAAATTTATTGTTGCTTCAAGAATAAATACATTCACTCCCCAAAAAAATTCTTTGATACAATTTATTTTATCTTGTTTATTTGAAGAGGTATTTTACTTGCTGTTTCCCAGCTAAAAATAAACTGCAGTTTTTCTACAGAAGTGAAGTGATTTTGAAGTATTTCTACAGTCAACTACAGATTTTCTGTAGAAGAATGTCGACTGTAAAAAAACTTCGGATATTTTGCAATGAAATCTAAAGTTAATTTGAAGTGATTTATTTCAAAGGTTACTGTGAGCTGGTAACTGCAAAAATACTGTAGATTTTTTGAAGGGCCATCTTGATTTTAAATACTTTAACTTATCTAAAGGTGATTTGAAGTGATCTATTAAAAAAATTATATAAGCTGGTTAACTGCAAAAATACTGTAGATTTTTCGTAGTTTCATCTTGGCTTAAAGTATTTCAGCTATTTTTTTTAAAAACTAATCTAAAGTTTATTTGAAGTTATTTATTAAAAAATAATACTGTGTGGGTTAACCTCAAAAATACTGTAATTTTTTTGTAGTGAATCTTTATCTTAAAATTGCTCGTTATTTTTAAAATTAGTTTTGATATTTTACACTTGTAGTTATTGTATCCCAGCTAAAAATTGTTGGAATTTTTCGCGGAAAAGCATTTAATTTTTAATGTAAACATTTTCAGTTTTTTTGCAAATTAGCTTAATATTTTACGCATGTAAAACGGGTAAATTTTTGTTGTGCCTTCCTGTGGACAAAATGTTTGCAAAAAAATATATATATTTCTGCGTTGGCAAAGTTTCCAGGAAAATTGAAAATGAGTTTATTACAATAAATTTAGTAATGAGGTTATTTTTGTAATCTGGCTAAGTTGAAATCGCAGATCTAGATTTTGTTAATCTGTAACTTCTAAAATTTCAGAAACGATATCAAAGCTATAATTTGCGATTCAAATTCTTTTTTCCAATTTCAATGGACGTTTTTGATTTGATTTTGCAAAAAGAAAATAATGCCACCTATAAAGAGACAGTATATTTTAAACAAAAAAAGCAGATTTAAAAATTATTTGCTTAATATTTCAGTTTGCTCAATAGCTTTTCCAGCTAAAAAAAACTGCAGAAAATTTTAAGTTTTTCTGCAGTTTTGAAACTGTGGTGATTTAGCCATTTAAACTGCAGATTTTACTTCAAATTTTCTGCAGTATTTTTATAGTTTTTTTTTTATAGTTTAGCGAAATTTTTTGAAAGTCATAAAAATAAACAAAATAAGTATCGAACAAGTTGAGTTGTTTTTTTTACCGAGATAGGGAAGTAGGAGTACAGGATTTGATCTGGGGGGTTTTGTGCAGCTGGTCGAGTGCGCTACCAACTGCGCTATTGGGGATTGTGATGGGATTGGCCTTGTAAAAATATCAACGTACTATCTAATAATTAGAATATACACTCGCCATGGATTTGGATTAGTCAATAAATTTGATACATAATTTTGCGTAGAATTCACCTATGATTTTTTTTTAAAAATAATTAAATTGGATTTATTTAATTGTTCTAAGTTGGTAATAAATAAATTAGAAACAAATTTTGAATTAGAAAAATATATATATCTTAAAATATATTTTAAAATATAAAATTAAAATATAATATATATAAAATTTTCTATAAAAAGGTGACAGCAAAAGCTATTGAGCAAACTGAAATATTAAGCACATAATTTTTAAATCTGTTTTTTTTTAAAATTATACTGTATCTTTATATAGGTTACTAGCTGTTATGCCCGACGTTGCACGGGTAGAGGTGGAAAAATAATTTAACAGTCAATTTAACTATTTTATTTCTTTCTTTTTAGTTACATAAGATATGAAGGTTACCCAGTAATTTTCCATTTAATTACCCAACTTGGATATAGTAATGATTAATATTAATTTCAAAAAATTCCAAAATGAAAAATACGCTATACAATGCACTCATAAATGTCATCACAATTCCCTCATAAATACATAAAACCTTTTAGCTCATTTGCAAACACACCCATTATACAGTTCTAACACAATGAACTTCGAACAACCGACCAGATTATAAATTATTTATAAAAGAAATTACCCATTTGGCGAGTTTTAGTTAATAATTTGGCGAGTTTGGCAACGTATTTGGCGAAAAAATAAATACATAAAACACTATTATGCAGCTCTAGTGCGATGGCCTTTATTAACCATTATAGTTCAGTAATAGCTTAACTATACATTTATTGCTTAAATATGCATACATGCAGTCAACAGAAAAATCAATGAAAAAATCATCAAATAAACCCACAATAAAATCCGGAATGGAGACTGGCGGAATTACGTCACTTGAAACATGTCAATTATTTTTCAAATAATGAAATTAGTTCTGAAGGTAATGGCAACAGAATAAAATAAACATTTTTTTCAATTTTAAATGTTTTCGTTAAAAGTTTTATTTAATTTTTCAGCCGATGGCATCAAGACAGTAAAAAAAAATCGGATTTGAGCCAAAGTGGTGTAGTTTTTTCAGAAAATTCGAATAAAAACGTTCGCAAACGATAGAATGAATGGTCTGATTCGAAAAATTCTTAGCCTATGTTTGTTCCGGAGATGAGATGAGATGCGTGGTTCTTTAGATCTCGTGTCTTATACAAACAAACGGAAGTTGCATTTTATGTATATAGATTGGTAACATTATTTTTGTCTTCTTTTGCAAAATCAAATCAAAAACGTCCACGAAAAAGTATTTGAATCACCCATCAGCTATGATATTGGTTTTTGAACTTTTAAAATTTACAGATTAACAAAATCTAGATCTGCGATTTCAACTTAGCCAGATTAAAAAGAAACCTCATTACTAGATTTATTGTAATAAACACATTTTCAATTTTCCTGGAAACTTTTCAATTTTTTGCCAACATAAATAAATTTATTTTTGGCAAACATTTTGTCAACAGAAGGCACAACAAAAATGTACTCGTTTTACATGCGTAAAATATTAAGCTAATTTGCAAAAAAAACTGCAAATGTTTACAGGAAAAATTAAATGTTTTTCCGCGAAAAATTCCAAAAAGTTTTAGCTAGGATACAATTACTACAAATGTAAAAAATCACTACTAGTTTTAAAAATAACGAGCAATTTTAAGGTGAAGATTCACTACAAAAAATTTACAGTATTTTTGAGGTTAACGCACACAGTATTTTTTTTTAATAAAACACTTCAACTTTAGTACTTAACTTACTAACTTAGTTTTTTAAAAAAATAAACTGAAATACTTTAAGCCAAGATGAAACTACGAAAAATCTACAGTATTTTTGAAGTTAACCAGCTTATAGAATTTTTTTTATTAGATCGCTTCGCCTTTAGATAAGTTAAAGTATTTAAAATCAAGATGGCACTACAAAAATCTACAGTATTTTTGCAGTTAACTGCTCACAGTAACGTTTGAAATAAATAACTTCAAATTAACTTACGAATCATTGCAAAATAACTGAAGTTTTTTCACAGTCGATATTCTTCTGCAGAAAATATGTAGTTGAATGCAGAAATACTTGCATTTTGGAAGTTTAAACTCGTATCACGAAATATACAGATTTAAATCATATTTAAAGCCTATCGCCCAATATTTTTATCTATAAACTAATGTTACGTCAAATATTAATTTGATTGTGGAAATATTTCGAATTTTAGATCACAGCGTTATTTATTCCAAACTATGTACTAATGGAATGTCACTTAACTTAATTAAAGTGACGTCGTGATTAGACTGACTGTATGTACGGATTTCTGTTGAACAAACTAATAGGTTTAATAAATTTTCATTTGGTAGTTTTTAATAAAGACACGAGAAAAATAGTTCGTTAAAAATATAAAATAATTCTTAATAGAGAATATTCGGCGGGATTAGTTATTTCAAACCACTATATCCTAAAACAAATTTAAATCATAAAAAATTGAAAAATTTGTATCACATAAATTTTATATTTCAAATCTTCATTTCTCATTCTTCCATTTAAAATCAATGGCATTAATCCAAATAAAAAAATTATAAATTACTTTTATGACAATTTTAAGCTTTTACCACACAACAGTCTACATATTTCCCCCAAAGAAAATTAAACCAATGAAGTTTCTTTAAAGTTTCATCCATGATTTGTAATTAGTCTTAACAATATGTTTTCCTTTCACCAATTGATTAGAATTCTTTAGGAAGTGAATTCCTTAACCTTTAATCGCTTTTCTTTTTAAAGAAAGCCGTTTTTCAAGCTTAAAAAAACATTCCAAAGCTCTTTGAATTCTTTATACGTATAAAAATAACATCTTCATTTTATTTCTCAGAATATAATTCTATCAACTTAATCATTACAATTCTAATACATTTCATGGCTAGCTATCCCAGTCGGTAAAGTGCGGATGTTGGGCAACTAGGCATGTCTCGATTCTAATGTCGGTACTTCTGTCCCTTGACTACCAAGAGCTTACTTATTCTATGTTATATCCTTTAGTCTACTACAGATTCGCTTCGATCGAAGAATTATAAGTAGTTTACAGTAGGGAATACTGTAAAAGAATAATACTATAATCTTACGATTTTAAACAAGACAATCAGTTAACGGTTGTAAACCGTAAAATTCAACAGTTTTTTTTATTATACTTTAATTTAATTTAAGGGATTGCAAAGGTTACATTTTGTATTAAAATAATGCTTAAATTATACATACGAGAATAAATATGTATTTAAACATTACTGTTCTTATTCACATTTGCTACACAATTAAATGCAAATATAGATAATTACACAGTTAGCTGTTGAATAACTTGTAAACACAAATGTTTGTATGTTACAGTGTAAGGTATATTCTTATATTTATCGCATAGTATTTTTCACAGCCTTTCTATTGCTAGTCCATAACTTTAATAGGTGATACAAGTTAACAACGTATTATTTACTATCGCCTGCAGTCAAAGAATCTTATTATACAGAAAAGCGTAGTGCAAATTTATCTGTATTCCCTGATTTAGATTTGGCATGTACATGAGTATCAGTTCTCTACTCAATTTTAAAAGAGAAAACAATTAAAAAATTGCTTTTGAAAGCTAAAATTGGTGTATGAAAGATACTATTATATAAACTATTACTAAAATACTATTTCCTTCATTTTAGTTTAAATGCATAGAAGGTTTAGCAATAATTATACTCTCAATACATAGAGTAAAACCCACGAGACATTTCAAGCTAACATCGAATGGCGGTAACTTTGCCCTGGAGGATAACTTTGACTCACAATTACCAAGTTAATAAATTTTCATTAAATATACTCTTAAAAAATGTGCTGGGTATTTTTTCAACTAATGGCAATTCAGCCTTGAAAAAAATCTAGGGTTTTATTTTTTGGCCAAAATTACCCCATTCGACGGAATGATAGAAGGATACAAAGATATCAAAGTTTAAAGTTTTTATTCAAA
>JAFNEN010003368.1:0-18326 GCA_019343175.1 Oedothorax gibbosus
TCTTAGAAAGTTTCATCATTATAGTCATTGTATTCTGCTTTTATTAATTTATGAAATAGTTTATTTTTGTTATCAAGCAGACTTGATTGTTTTCTAACACTGCTTAGCGTTATGTGACAATTTGTATATATTGTACTAAACCATGTATTTTATCTCCTTAATTATAGTAGAACATTTGAAAGTTATCTAATGTTTTAAGTGTTGTGTGTGTGTGTGTGTAAAAAGGTAAGCCATTAAATTGTAAGATTTAAACCACTACAAATTTTAAATATGTATAAAAAATTCATTATTTATTTATATGCAGTATTTCACATATGCGTATAGATATTAGAAAATTTGTATCAACTTGGGCCTGATGTATATATTGAATGAATTATTTTTTATATAATTCACTGAAAGATTTTTATTCACCAATTTATATTAACTATCAAAATAAAGTTATATTTTTTAAAACAATCATTTTGTATTAGTAAATTCATATTTAAATGTGACAAATGTATCAGCGGACCCAAAATCAAAGTAGTTTAATAATGTGCCTCTACCGACAGAGGGGATAATACATTAATGAGTAACGTTTGCTTCACAGTTACTAAATATCGCTTTATTTTGGTATTACATTTTTCAACTTATCTTTTTATTATTAAATTACAGTTTTATTTGTATCTAAGGAGATGTTTCTTTCAGTTAGTTAAATATCTTTCTCGACAATTACTAAACGATTTTTTCGTTTTTAAAAACCCATGCATGAATTCTGATCTACATAAGTATAATTTTTTTTATAAACCAAATGGGAATAAAATGGGTTGCTTTGGAGCTGATAACTATCGTTAGGGGTGAGAGAGGGGAGGGGGGATAAGTTTCTAAAAATCCTTTTTCTTTTGCCAAACATACCCAAAAGGCTTCTTTTCACTTATTTATTATGACTTGCTTTCGGAAAGTGAAAAAAGGTCGTTACACACCACCACCCATCCCACTATCTGAACTAGCTAGTACAGAATCTCGTACTTAATTATCTCCTTTTTATTAAACAAATCTCTAATGGGAAATACGATAATACTCTGATGAAGTTGAGAACGTAAACTGTTTTTCAATATGTGTGATGTATAAATGTGTTTTCAGGCATAATTTTCTGTTATTCACACTTAATAGTTTAATTTCGCAGACGGTTCTGAAATGTACACAAATTCATATTAAAAAATAAAATATATTTTATAAAGCTGTATGCAAAATGGATTTGAATGATCTGAATATAAAATTTTAATGTAACTTGTGAAGGAACCAGTGGCGGCTCGTGGCATACAGCAAGTACAACCGGGCTGTACCTAAATATTCAGTTTAAGGAAAATCTCAAATCCGAACAAGAATTTTTTTATTCATTACTTTTGCCAAACGAGCGCAATTTATTTTTTAATGTAAGTCTTTCACGCCACATAAAAAAAATCCCGCTCTAATAGTGGGATTGGTACTAAGTAACACTTGGGTATCAAATGAGTTACTTATAATCCAATCCTACTGTCTGCAGCCAGTGAAGAGTATCGGCAGAAGGGCTGCAGTACGCGAGCCTGGTTGCCATGACGACGGGGGAGACAGCTTAATTCACGTAGATGGATTAAAGCGCGGAGTAGCCCGTGGAGGAATTTTGATTTTCGTCAGTAGTTGTGTAATTCGCTGATGTGATTGGCCTCTGCCCAACACGTGTTAGGCCATGTGTTGCACTGGGGGTATCAAGAATTCAAACGCTCCATCGATTCGTCAAACGATTATAATTTGCCGGTGTTAACGGAATACTTTTGTTTCTTATTTTCTATGTTTTATTTGTTCTTTTTTTTTATAAAATATGGAGCCCCGCTATGCTAAAGTAATATGAAGTTTTCAAAAAAGAAGTAAGTTTTTATTTAATAATTTTTATATACTTTTTTAATGAAATGCTTAGCTATGACTTATAACATTTGTAGGGGGGGGGGGGGTTCAGTAAGCCTGTGACCAGAGGTCTATTGTAATGTCCCCTGGAAATAAAAAAAAAAACCCTGCCTCTTTATGAAAAGAGGCCTGTAGCTGAAGCAAAATTCAGCAAGGACCGAATAGGAATGTCTTGAAGCTCCCAGGGTTCAAGTAAATGACGACCGAGGTGTTCGAATCTATGAGCGCAGAGAAGGTTTCACACTCACAAAGAATATGAGCAGCAGTTTCTTCCTTGAAACTACAGCCCTGCATAAAGGATCATCAGAAACCTTCAAATGGAAAGATGCCTTCTGAGAGTACAATGGCCCGTAAGAAGGCCAATAGCTTTACGAATACCATTGCGATTAAGCCCAAGAAGCTCCTTGTGGCGAGAGCTGGGACAGCCTGAAATCTGAATTAAGCTCTCTTGCCTGTCTTTGATTAGTAGAGTTGTACCACTCGTTGTACTGTATGTCTCTGAAGATAGAATAGATAGTACACCTCTCTACTCTCTCAAACTCTCACAGGAGATGCCCAGGGCTGGTTCTGGACCAGTAAAGGGGGTGTTGGAACCCAATCTGGCCAACTCATCAGCCATTTCATTGCTCTGTATCCCTGAGTGTCAAGGGACCCATGATAAGGTAACGGAGTTGGAAGATGCAAGGCTACAAAGATTACTGTAGCATTCCCAAACAAGAGGTGAAGCGTAGTTGGGCTTAAGCAGAGCTAGTAATGCGGCTTGACTATCAGAACAAATAAAAATCGTCTTATTGTGATAGCTCTGTGCAAGCAAACATAGCAGCACATAAGGATCGCAAAAATTTCAGCTTAAAAAACTGTAGAGTAGCCACCAAGAGGAAAAGACAGTTTTGTTTTGTCCAAAGGGCAACACACTCCAGCACCAGTAGAGTTCCCCCTTTTTGAACCATCTGTGTACCAAACAACACAGTTGTCAGCACAATAGAGGTCATTATGTCAAACACAACGTGATGGAAAGATGACATCAAAAGGCTTATGAAAACCAAATTTGACCCAGCATGGAATCACAGGGCATACTGAGAGAATGATGCTCCCTGATTTTTTGAACCCCAAGAAAGATGTAAGGAGTAGTCTTTCTATAGACCAATATTCTTTAGCCTCCTTACGCAAATGATAGCCTCTGCCTCAATTCGCATATGCAAAGGAAACAGTCCCAGTAGTAACTCCAAGGTTGCAGAAGGAGTAGTTCTGAGGCAACCCGAAATTGAAACACAAACCATCCTTTGGATTTTTGCGAGATTCTGCTGGCAGACCAGAGATTTAGTTCTTGACCACCATAGGACAGAACCGTAGGTGATAATAGGGCTGATAATAATAGAGTAAATCCAATGGATAACTTTAGGTTTAAGGCCCCATGTTCTCCCAATAGCATTTCTGCAGCTCCAGAAAACTCTTTTGGCTTTACCAATGCAAAAATCGGCTTGTCTAGACCAATTCAGTTTTTTGTCGAAAATGATGCCCAAGAACTTCACTTCGTCGGAACAAGTGAGGGCCTGGCCAAAGAACTTGATATTGACAACAGGAATAGTTGTCTTTCTAGTGAAAACCACCATATTGGTCTTTTGTGGATTAACAGAAAGCCCTTCACGATTACACCATGCTTCAATATCACAAGAGCCTTGTTCATAATATCACAAAGACTGTTAATGAATTTGCCCCTCGCAACAATCACGACATCATCTGCATAACCAATACAGGAAACACCAGAATGGGCGAAGATATCTAATAGAGAGTCTACCACCAGGCACCACGAAATAGGGGACAGAACTCCGCCTTGTGGACATCCTGCCACAGCCTGTACAGTGTACAGTCAAGCTGTCGCCAAGTAGTGAGGCACTAACAAGCCTTGACGAAAGAAGTTTATAAATCCAGTTGAAAATGACTTTATTGACACCTCTGAGCTCGAGAGCACGAATGATAGAGTCAATTGGATACCTTATCAAAGGCTCCTTCAATATCGAGAAAGACAGCAATGGCTGTCTCTTTGGCATAAATATTCTTCTCCAAGATGAAGGAGAGGTTATACAGAGCCGTATTAGTGGATTTGCCTGGTTGATAAGCGTGCTGGGAAGCAGACAGGGGGGAACTCTGATAGAACAGATTCTCTGATATATTTATCAATGAGTTTTTCAAGAGTCTTAAGAAAGAAAGACGTAAGACTAATGGGTCTGAAAGACCTAGCCTCATAGTAATTGTCTTTCCCGATTTTTGGGATGAAAATTACTTTTATCTGTTTCCAGGCAGAAGGGACATGCTCATAAGCAATGCAGGCCCTATAAATTTTGCAAAGAATGGGCACCAGTATAGAAATCCCATTTATGAGGAGGGCCGGGAAGATCCCATCCATACAAGGGGATTTAAAAGGACTATGTGAATTGATGGCCCTCTTGACTTTGTCAGGGGTGACAATTGTTTTTGCGGTAACCCAGTTAGTTTTGTTGCACGGGGGAACATTACGAGTTACTGCGATGTCAGCCTCTCTAGAGCCTGGAAAGTAAACTCTGAACATTTCATTCAGGATCTCCTTACCATCAGAGCAGGCGAACTTACCATTAGGGAGCTTGACCGTGTTTAGACCGCAGTTCTTATCTTTGGTCATAATTTTGACAATTTTAGATGTTACAGGAACATCCTCAATGCTATCACAATAGGATTGCCAGGACTTTAATTTGGCAGTTCTAACTGCCTTGTTATAGTCTGTGAGGGCAGAGCGACAATCAGACCACTTACCTTTCTTTTTGGCTTTGTTAAAAAGCCTTCTACATTTGCATCTTAAAGAAGAAAGTTCTTTACTTTACCAAGGAACTACTTTACGCGTGGATACGCGAGAAATTGCGCAGTTTTGATGATAAGATAGAAGAATGGGCATGCTGCAGTTTGTCGACTGCCATATCTACATCAACAGAAGAGGAGAGCTTACCAGGCAGGCCAGATGCTTCTGACTCCAGCTGCAGTATGTAGGAATCCCAGTTGGTGTTTCTTGGGTTCCTACCCTCAGTTAGGACCCGCGAAGGACCTAAAACTGAGAACATAATTAGTTTGTGATCGGACATAGTGATTTCGTCTGAAACTTTCCAATTATGAACATGATCTGAGCAAATATTGTTGCACAAAGTGATATCAATGAGCTCTCCGATTAGTAGTAACAAAAGTAGGTTCATTGCCAATATTGAGAATAGTTAGGTTAAAACTGAGTATATGTTCAATTAGAGCCTCACCCCGTTTGTTGCAGTCACTGCTGCCCCAGAAGATGTGATGCGAGTTTGCATCAAAACCAAGAATGATTTTTGTATGATTTGCAGCACAATGCTCTAAAATAGCAATGATAGTATCAGAGAGCGGATTGGGTTCCTCGTAGGGGAGGTAAGCAGAGAGCAAAATCATCTCTTCCCAGAGCCTGAGAGGTGTTGTAGATGGCAGCACAATCACCAGTGAGATAGTCAACTAAGTTGATTGCATTAACCTTAGAGTTTACAAGAATGCAACTTCTGGGTCTTATACGCAATTTTTATCATAGAAGGGGTTATAACCTTTAATTCCTAAACCATAATTTTACTATTACGGATCCAAGGTTCTTGCCCAAGTGCTATGTCAAATACACCGTTGCTAAGAATGGCAGAAGAGCAGACCTACTATGGTGTAGGTTAATTTGACAGATGTTAAGGTCATTACTCATTGTTCAAAATGAAAAGTCAGAGGAGCTAAGATACTCCTTCATCCTCTTTCATTAGGAAGTGCTCATCGCCCTGAGAAGAAGGTGAAGCTTGAATATAGTAGAGCCGACAGAGCACGTGTCAAAGTTTAGTGCTTCAAGAGCGTCAGACACTGAGGTATTGTCCTCCAAAACAGATGAGAAAGGAGAACTCACTTGAGTGTCAGCTACAACTTTCACAGAGGTATTTTCCTCCACAACAGAAACATATTGAATACTAACCTGAGTGGGTGGAGGTTGATCCTCGGTAGGCAGACTCTCCATTTCTTCGGGAGGAGCGGGTGCCTGTTCTACCTCAGATGGAGTTCCTTTAGAAGGGGATTGGGGTTGGTGAGGATCTTGAAGAATGAAGACCCCTCTGTCCAGTCCCGTGTAAGCAGCATAGTCAGCGCTTTGATGACTTCAGCGGACTCGAAGCTAACCTTGAAAATCCAGCGTATGGAGAGTGGTTCAACATATCTGTTAAGAACATGAAACTCCAACGCCTTCAAGTCTGGGTTAAAGCGGTCCATCCGCTTCAGCAGGTCACGGCCCTCGACTGTGAAAACATCTTTGGATCTGAAGGCCACTTATACCGGCTTGGGCAGGTCGTTGGCGCTGATGACTTTGAGAGTGAGGCCGGGGACGATAAGTTGGTTACCATTGAACTTCGTCTGCACCCACTTCGCCGTCATAGTGTCATCACACTGAATGGCAAGGGCTCCTGAGTTGATTGCAGAACCCTGTATCTTGAGCAAGGGCTCCCCCTCCTTGCTTTGGTCGATCTGATTCAGAATATACATCTGAATTCCATCAGCCTCTGCCTTCCTGATCTTGTCAGTTGGGAAAGCGTCCTTGGTGATGGCCAACTTCACCCCTTTGACAGCACTGGCAAAGGATGGAGGCCCAACATCTGTTCGTGGCTTCTTCCAGTTGGCCACCAGGTTAGGAGATGGTGTGGAACCAGCGGACAGTTGTCTTTTGGTGCTCACGCCGCTCGACCCTCCGGTAGTCGCCCCGGGTGTATTAGTGAGTGCCTCGGTGTTGCTGAGGGCTGCCTCGGTGTTGCTGAGGGCTGCCTCGGCTCTCTTTTGCGCCTTCCTTCATTGCTCTTTTGGTTCTTGGTGAGTACTTGTCTAAACAAACCGCTATCATCAGTGTGTTGCTCGCTAGTGCTTGCAACGCTAGTGCTTGCAACGCCACCCACTCTAGCAGTCTGGTTCAGACTTTCCTCATTAGTACCTTGGGGGATCACCCTGTCCATGGGAACAGGGTGTGATGATCCGGTGCCACCCGAAGACGTACCAGATTCTGATTTGGGGGTTTTCTGTTGATGTGCGTTTTTACCGGAGACATTTGTCGAAGTATTCATTGTAAAAGGGGTAAGTTTTGGGGGTTGAAGAAAAATTCTCCCCAGAACACAGAGGGCCCATAAAGCAGGGCTTGCCCCAGAGTCAGCAGTCAGCAGTGACCTCGGAGAGCCCCCCACTCTGCCATGCAGGACCCTATCCAAGCACCACCTGGAGCTACAAGACAGGCGAGATTATACACCAGCTGATAGAGCAGCCAGGATATGCCGGTTAGGCTACCCCGGGCTCCTGTACTATCTGGTGGCCTGAGACGCAAAACTCACACTACAGCCTACTTAGCCTATTTAGAAATCTGGAATTAAAAGCTAGGCAAAAACAAATAAAAAAGAAGGGTCCAGCTATTTGGGGACATCTCAAGTCACTCTCCCGACACATTTATGGCTTCTGGGAATTTGTTGTAGGGGTGCATAGTTGACTTTCGCAGGAGATTCATTACCACTGCGAATTTTCTTGACGACGGATGATTATTTTTGTGCTTAAAAGATTTGCTTTTTTTTTGTAAGAAATTAAAGAATACAAAGGAACAGACTACTAGTGGTATGTTTAACTTGGACAATTAATTTTATTGGATTTTTGGAAATATGTATTTTAATTTAAATATTTTTTGAATTTAAAAAGAATTACTTACCTCGTTTATTGATAATTTTTAGTGTTAAAATTAAACAAGTAGGTTTGTAACAGAACATATCACTTAAACCGCTTCCACACAATATTCGTGCTCAACAGCTTTTAATTTAAGGTTTTAAATTCCAAAAATACATATTTTCATTAACCGTGTTTCGTCAGGGCCTCCTAGAAGAAGGGAAAGGGAAAAAATAGTAATATTTTTTACAATAATATTTTTTCCCTTTCGCTTCTTCTTCTAGGAGGCCCTGGTTTCGTAGATTTAATTGTAGTTTTTATCAATGAATGAATTCAAAAAATGTGCAAAGATCACAGAAGTTGTTTTCAGTAGGGAAAACTACATTTACAATTGTATGAACAGTCAGTAATTCTGAGCTTTTTTATGTGTAATTACATGATACATAATATATTTTTATATAATTATATTATATATCACATTTTATATTATTTATCATGAATATAAATATATAGTAACATTTTACATTTTTTCACCAACTTCAAGCCTGATATATATCCAGATTATAAACTTATTAAATTTGAGCCTCGTTGACATTTTTTACATTATTAATTTTCATTCATCATTGTTACAAGGTCATCAATTCAATGTTATTCTTTCCTTTTTGTTAAAAGAAATTTTCTTTGTCTCTTTATATATTGTGCATAGAATTATTTTAGATTATTAGTGTACTAACGATTGTACTGAAAGATATGTATTTTTCATTTCAATTTCATATTTTTTCATAAAGATCATGAAAAAATAAAAGTACATTCCATTTACTTTATAAAAAATTGAACATTCAATAAAAACTAAAAAACACTACAAACTAAGTTCATAAGAGAAAGTAAATATCCTTGAAAACTAAAAATATTTGAATATATATAAATTTTCATATGAAACGCATGTAAAACCTCATGTATAATATGTGCCTTTATGCATACTAAATTTGCATATAAAACCTTATGTATAATATGTATACAATTTTATTAGAAAAAATATAAAATTTTGTCTTAAATTAAAATCTTGTGTACCTTTTTTGCTTGAAAATTATCTGGCTTTTCAATCATTTAATAATTTTTTTTAACCGTAGGAAATAAAATGTATTACACTATGCAGGCACAATGCTAGTCAAATTTAATAAACCTTTTATAACTTTATTTTTTTAGTACAAATTCCATTTTTTTATTTTAAAAAAGAAATGAAGTACCAGATTTAAATTATTTTTTTTAAATACTAACTGTTTTATTCATTATATTTGAAATAAATGGAAGAATTAAAAAAAATTCTATTTCAGAGAGAAATTTTTAAAATGCTTCAAATTACTTTTAATATACTTTTAAGTAAAATCCTTCATTACAATATATTTTGATATATATATTAAATCTGTAGTATAATAATTAAAGATTGAAAAAAAAAATTCCAGTATTTTATATACATATTTTGCAGTATAAAAATATTTTACTTAAAAAATAATTGCACATTTAAATTTTTCATAAATTAACTAATATTGGAGAGTAGGTGTAAATAAAGGATTTTTTTTTTAAATCTATAGAAAATTTTAAAGATAAAACTGAATGAATTAGCCCAATTAATTAAAAAAAATCATGGTAATCAGTTTTGACTAGTTTCTATAAAAATAATTCTGTAATTGCCAGAATTGTTTAGTCGAAAGAATTTTGAAAAGGTGGAGACGAATTGAAAAATGATTATAAAAAAATATATTTCATTTTAAATCGAACTTTTCAAATCGGTCTCTGCTTAAGAACTGATGGGATAGATGGTGCTACAATTTTTACCATTCGATTATGTCTTTCTGACGTCATTTGCTCCGGTAGATGTGAAATCGCAAGCACCAAGAATACTAACTAGAATACTGGAGTGATGACTTCTGTGAACTTTACATGTAACCGAACGAGCACCGCGGAGTGATACATAAAAAGCTGGAAGTAGGCAAAAAGACACTAATTCGACCCTTTTGCCTAACTCATTCTCCGCTGGTTAACATCATTTTATACTATCGATTTAATCATCGTGTTTTTAGCCTACTTTTCTTTTTTTAATTCGAAAGAATTAAAAAAAATGAAAAAGTAGGTATTGACATGCGGTCGATGTCCGTCTGTCTGTCTGTCCGTCCGTCTGTCCGTCCGTCCGTCTGTCCGTCCGTCCGTCCGTTCCCCCCTTCCAAAATCGGTTCTATCCATCGGATCTTATAAATTCTTTTTTTGTTAGAAAGATATGACATCAGAGACCTAACTTTCATACTTTTTGTCCGCCTGTCTGTACGTCCGGACGGACATAAATCTACTATCTGTCAGCGAATTTCCCATTGAATTAGCATTGAAATTCAATTTTGAGTCATTTAAATCACTGTTGCTAAATAAACAATGGAATGAGAAACTTTATTTAAAAATATTTGAAGCAAAATAATTTTTTCATGAATCAGTTTCGAATGATGTCATAAAATTTAGCACTATGTGAAGTATAATTAAATTTTCAATAATTGTAAACAACTATCCCATATTAACCATCATTTGTAAACTTTTGAAATTTTTTGCTCTTCCGTGGCCAAATACTTGTTTTTCCGCACAATTACTAAAGAGAATCTTCAAAAAACAAATCTTCAAGGATTTGTAGGCTTGTGCAGAAAAAAATTAGTTTCTTACAGTCGAAAACTTCCAAATATCTGCAATATTTCTGCATCTCAGTCAAAATATTCTGCAAAATTGCTTTACAAAAACTGAAGGATTTGAAACACTAGGTCTGCAGAAAAAAATCTGCAGTTTTCTTGCAGCAAAAAAACTAAACAAACTGCAGTTTTATTCTGCAGACTAAGTGTTTCAAATACCTTCAATTTTTTTAAAAGCAATTCTGCCGGGGTTAGGACATTGATGTACTTGAACGTGCATCAGCCACCTCACCTTTGATTTTTTTAACTTCATAATCAGCGTCGGTGATCCGACACTGCATAACTAGTAACTGTAACTAATAACCTCTTGCACACAAGGTTTATTTTACACCTTAGAAAGAACTGCTAAACATTGCATATAGTTGTAATTTTTACTTTTAAAAGCCCGAATTAGCTATTGTCATTGATTTTTTTCAGCAATTTTTTTTTTAACTTTGGAAATTTATTTGTATTTCAAACAATAATTATGTAAAATTGATTGGATGCAATTCTGCAATAACCATACTTGCGACATTTCTCACGAAGTTCACTTGGAACAGTAAATGGTTGTTAGAGGACTTGTTCCTTGGACATATTACCATCCATCAAACGCAAAGATGGTGTCAAATATCTCGGTTGTTACCTGGATAGCAAACTTTCTTAGAAAACACATGTCCAGAAAAAAACTCGTTCAGCAACTATGCTTTATTAACCTGCGAAAGAGTTATTGGGAAAAACTGGGGACTCAATCCCAAGGTTGCTTTATGGATTTATACTGCCATTGCCAGACCCATTATTAAATATGGTTGTTCAGTATGGATTAATGCCATTAATTAATACGATAAATTATATTTCAGTGTTGCAAAAGATAAAGAGACTTTCTCTCGTCTTTGTTAGTGGGGCCATCTCCAGCACTCCTACTGCTGCACTGGAGATCTTACTGTCCATCCTGAAGCTTCACAGCTTGCTGTCAGTGGTCCTGACCCATCCTACCCCTTGTCTTATCAGTCTATAAAAAACGATTTTAGGAATTGAGTAAAGAAAAAACATGCTCTCGCATGGCATAGCCGCGCTGACTGTAAACATACCAAAATGGTTCTTAAATTGATGGATTTGGAAGGCCAACTCCTTCACCTTAACGGACTAATTCTACGACAGGTAGTTACAGGTCACACCAACTTGGCTAAACATCTTAACACCTGTGGATACGTTGACTCTCCCATCTGTACTGTTTGTGGAGAGGAGGATGAAACCCCTATACACTTTCTTGGGAAATGCCCAATTTTCTCTTCCCCTCGGTCTGAGTTTTTTGGGTTACCATTATAAGCTTTGATATAACCATTATAAGCTTACTTCAAGTCCTTTCTTATAAAGGTCTTATTGGGTATTTAAACTACACAAGACATCTTGTCTCTTAATACGTACGATTGATACATTGTGTACATGACCCTTTGTGAGAATTTAACCTCACAGAGGCCATTCTCTTACTTTGTGTTACATTGCCCACTTTACAATTTTCATTTGAATATTGTTTTATTTTACCTTCCAGGATCCTCTCTCCAACTAAGACGGACCCCTAACCTATGACGTCCACTGTGGCAGAAGGATGGTGAACTGCCCAGTGGAACTACAGAGTAATGAAACGGATAGCAGCCTACATCGTTAGTTCATATATAGGAGGGTGGCATGCAATCTTGCTATGATACCCTCCTTATCATCATTACCTTTCCCCCACCTATTTTGTTGAGTAAATGGACCACTAACATACTTGTCATCCTATGCGCATAGAGTAATAGGCTACACAGCCTACACTCTTCCCTTTTTGGGCGCACTTTTTCTGTTATGTTAACTCCGACATGGTGCGAGCTTCTAAACTAAGTAACAGGGTCAATCGCGAGAAAACGAACCATTCTGGTTTCGGACAGTTTCAAAAGTAATATCGACTTTTAAAATCAAAATAACTTTAGGAAAAAATGATAATAATTACAGTTTATAGAGTACTATAACACAAAGAGAATAATAGAAAATTTTCTTTTTCATCCTAGTGTTTTTAATTCACATATCGCGTCTTTTCCAATTTTCAGCCAAATTTTCTTTTTTTAATTGGAAATAATTTTTTAAAAAATTAAAAAGTAGGTATTGACATGCTGACGATGTCTGTCTTTCCGTCCATACCCCCTTCCAAAATCGGTTATATAGGTCAAAACTTAAAAATTCTTTTTTTATCAAAAAGGCATGATCTCAGACACCCAACTTTCGTAACTTTTGTCCGTCTGTCCGTACAGACTTCTGTCTACTGCTCTCAACGAATTCTCAATCGAATTAGCACGGAAATTTAATTTCAAGTAATTTCAATCGCTGTTGACCCATCAACAAAGGCATGAGAAACTATATTTAGGCCAAATATTTTTTTACAAATTGTGTAAATTGATCTCCGCCTCTTCTATAAGTTACAATTTTCCTTTATGATACAAAACCTGATTAAAATTATTAACAAGAAGTTCTTAAAGAACTAAAATAGCCTACTTTCCTGTTACTTAAATACTTACTGAAATTGTAATAGGAAAACAACTAGGTTCCTTACAGTAAATATCATCAACACGTTTCTACCATAGATTTATACACATTCGAAAAAAAATCACTAAACACAACATCCAGCTATAATTTAAACTTCTAAAAGCCAAAATCAATTATTTTCCTTAATATTCTTTCTCAAATTAACTTAATATAATTCATCGTCTGCACGATTTATTTGTAGAATAATTCAATATTTATTAATAACAAAAGTAATGAAACTACTCCAAACTACATTAAAAAAATATGAAATGTAAATTAAAACTAAGCATAATTGTATGCAAAAAATATGCCTTGCCGCTTTCTTAGTAAACAATGCATGAACAATCAAAGAATCACATAGTGCTAAATTTTATGACATCATTCGAAACTGATTCATGAAAAAATTATTTTGCTTCAAATATTTTTAAATAAAGTTTCTCATTCCATTGTTTATTTAGCAACAGTGATTTAAATGACTCAAAATTGAATTTCAATGCTAATTCAATGGGAAATTCGCTGACAGATAGTAGATTTATGTCCGTCCGGACGTACAGACAAGCGGACAAAAAGTATGAAAGTTAGGTCTCTGAGGTCATAGCTTTCTAACAAAAAAAGAATTTTTAAGATCCGATTGTTAGAACCGATTTTGGAAGGGGGGGGGGGGGGGGGGGGGGGTACAGACAGACTGACATCGACCGCATGTCAATACCTAGTTTTTTCATTTCTTTTAATTCTTTCGAATTAAAAAAAGAAAAGTAGGCTAAAAATATTAAAATTTTTAACTACAAATTAGAGATAGATTATTACACATTCATAAGTGTAGATTAGAAATAAGGATATTGTATGTGTGTAAATAAGACTATGAGAGACTATAAGATATTGAAGCGTGCCAGTTTGTACATAGATTTTTTTAAAATTCACTTTTAACTAGGTTTTTAAAATTAAATAAAAATGTGAGGTGAAAAAACGTTAAATTATTGATAAAAAATTTTCTGCCAAAAAAAAGTGGTTATTTATTTTTCTCACAAAAATAGATATCTGTAATCGTTATATAGGTCTTAACAGTTGAAATTGGGAAAAGACGTAAATCAAACATTCGAAATGGGTTTTTGAAAGTTTAATTATTTAACTTGTTTGTTCCTTAAATATTTATAAAAAATGAGGTTATAAAGTTTGAAATTTGAATTTTAAAACACGTTTTTTTTTGTTTATAAACATGTTTTTTTAAATTTAAAAACATTTCAGGTAAATCACCTGTTTGTCAGGAATTGAATTTAAAAAATTTCACTGAGGATCTTAATATTAGTTTTTATTATGCAAAAAGAAAAAAAAATATTCCGAATTCAATGTTTAACATTTTAAATATTTTCTTTGCTTGTTGGAAAACCAAAATTAAAACATTAACTCTTAACGTCAGCCTTTCCTAAAAATTAATTCATTTTAAGCTTCAAGCTAAAAAACCCAATATTTTTTTTAAGAAAAAATAAGATATATTTGTTTATATATATATATATATATATATATATATATATATAAAAATTTTAAATATATATAAAATATATATATATAGTATATAAATATATATATATATAAAATATAATATATAATAGATATATATATATATATAGATATAGATTAAAATATATATATATATATATATATAATATAGATATATATATATATATATAATATATATATATATTATATATATATAATATATATATATTATATATTATATATATATATATAATATATATATATAATATATATATATATATATTTTATATATATATATATATATACTAATATATTTATATTATATATTATATATATATAGACATAGTTTGTTTTATATAATTTTCAGAGATTAAAAAATGGCAATTTTATAACAATTTTCTTGCAAATTATCCTATTGTTAAGGGTTGATTAAAAAACTAAACCTCAATCACTGTTGCGAAAATCCATTGAAAGTTAAAGCGTACAGTGCAAATTTCAGCGTATAAGACCATTGACAAATTTCTGCATTACAGCATAAGTTCCATTTAGTTTGTCAGACTGAAACAGAACGTTATTTATAAGTTTCCCAAGCATGATATTGGTTTCATTTTATAGACCCACTGAAAGGATAACACTATTTCACTGACTTCTTGTTTTTTTTGCCAATGACTTAAAATTTTTTAGGCCCATCCATTCCGCAGTGGCGCTAAACTTTTAAAAGGGGATCTTAATCACTTGTATGATTTGTGCATTAGTAATAATTTACTTCTTAATATCTCAAAAATGTAGTGTTCTCAATTTTAATTGGAAATCTTCCTTTGTTTATCCTTATGAAATCAACAACTACGTTTTAACTTGTTTTAATTTCATTTTCATTTCATTAAGGATCTTGGTGTTACCTTCGTTGCAAAGCTCGATTTTCCTATCATATTGATATCACTGTTTATAAAGTTCTTGGTTTCCTTAAAAGAAAACATTCACTAATCAGCAGGCCCTAAGAACTTTATATTTTTGGCTTAATCCATTCAAATTTAGTTAGTGTTCAATAATTTGAGATCTTTACTATAACAATAAAAGTTTGATTCTTGAACAAATTCAAATTAAATCCTTTGTTATTTTAAGTATTATCACACTCATACATACGAGTTTTCAACTCGTATCTGTTACTTACTTGAGGGATACTTTTGATGTCCCAATTCTTAAATCCTGACGTGATCTTTTCTGTGTTTTATTCTTTTATTAAGTTTTAAATAATGAAATAGATTGTGTTGATACCAGTGACGAGCCATGGGCCGCGCACCCACCCCTCTCAAGTTCTGTTGACCGTCTTTTATTTTTGAAAACAAATTAAGACAAAAATTTAAATTTATCTTCTTTTCAACCAAATTTTTTGCTAAAGCATTAGAGCAAATAACCATCTTTACAGTTTCAACTGTTGGTGCCGATTTATTTTTCATTAGTTTTTTCGTTTTTTTATGAGTTTACAAATCTTTGAAGGTCACAATAAAATGAAGAAAAGGAATAACGAAAACTAGCCAATCCCAAAATTCCGCGCGAATAGATTTGGGAAATAATTTTTATTTATTTGGGGGTTGGCGCCCGTTATATTCCACACGTGCTATCTAACGATGAATATTTTGTGAACGTTTAAGGCTTTAGTTTGCTTACATTATCCAAGTAAAAATAAGTATACTTCAATTCTTGAGTTTTCGTGCTTTTTCTCTACTATCAAATTTCATAAGAGCAAGATTGGAAATTAAGAGTAAGTTATAAGCTTCTTATATTTAATCAATAAGTTCTTTTTTTTAAATTGCCTCAATGATATAAAAAAAAATATATACATTAAATTTTTTGAAGTTGCTGACTTATAATATTTGGGAGGGTGGCATTTTAAAGACTATCATTGGGTTAGGTTGTTTGAATTATCGCCGCACTAAAGCGGGGGTTCCGCTTTAGGTTGACCACCTAACCGGGACATATGCCTAGCACCCCAGAGCCCTTGGTCACGAAAGCTGAATTGGGCTCGGCAGGCCTTGGCCCACTAATAGGCTGTTGCGCCGAGGAGTTTAGTTTTATTAATTGGTTAGTTTTCTTACAAATTACTACGTGATTTTCAAGATATACAGTCATTGTTTGCCTTGTTTATAAGTTAGCTACTTTGCATCTTCAAAAAAAATTGAATTAACTTTTATTTATTATTTTCATGAAATACTTCGCTAAAACCTGTTGTTGCATACACTAATTTCTTAAAAACTAATTTTTGTGCAAGTTTTGTATTTAGTATACTAAGTAGTTAAATTTTCAATAAAACATGCTATAACAAATAGATTTTTATTATTTATTTTACTTAAATTTTATTTAAAAAAGCATTATTTATCTATTTAACAGCGAAGCCTGGACCCGAACCTGGGACCTTCCTCGTACAAGGCGAACGCCTTAATTGGCTAAGCTCCCAGCCCAAAACAAACAGTAGTATGTAACATAAGTAGTAATGTAAGTTCATAAATAGTAATTAGTAAAAAAATTAATAGTAAAAAAATGTATTTACCATGGTAAAGTAAATGAAAAAATAATTTCAATAAAAATTTTTTAATTAGAAATATTTAAAAAAAATGATGAAAAATTAAAACTAATTTTTAAAAATATTTTTAAATGAAAATATAAAAAATTGCCCCCCCCCCCCCCGAATTCTTTTTAGTTGCGCCCTAGATTCGGTGCACCCCCGCTCAGAAAAATCCTAGATCCGCCACTGGTTGATACTTGTAATTTTATTCATTTTGCTGTTGCTGTGTTGACTTTTAAGAAATCGTCGTTTATTTGTTAATGTATTTACAAAAACAATTGTCATTGAAAATTTTTATTATATAAATTATACAAGAGGTTCTCCAATGATCTGGATATTAAAGGCGTATAAGTTATTAAAAGCACATTAATAAGTGGTAAAGTTTTAAAGAAAAAATAGCACATCTTATGCTTGTATAAAACTTAATTGAATCATAATCTATATTCTAGCGCTAAATGCTTATAAAAAAATTCAATATAATTTTCATTATAAAAAATGTCCAGTTTTTTCCATGAATATAACTATTTCTTTTCAAATTACAGAAAATATCTTGTATTTTTCTTCTATCCTGTCTTTTTGTAACATTCTGAAGTTTAGTTGTCGCCCTGGAGAAGAAGGTGGAAGTTAGTTACTTATATATTATCTGGACTGTTCCAATTAAATATCTGGATTGTTCTATTTAAAAGGCAATAGGTATAATTTCTTTCTCTTTAAATAATTTTTAAAAGTATGTTATTGAAAAAAATTTGAATAATTTTTTTGCGTAGATTATAATGACATTAATTAATGGTAACTATTTCCTTTTATCTCATGCTTTGAAATGTAGCGTATTAGAAAAAATTACTAATCTATATTTAATTTTATATAGGTTTATAAAATTCTTTTTCAATGTTTCAAGCAGATTTTTAAAAATTTCCTTGTTTTTGTGTCAAGCATGGCTCGAACCAGCCAGGGGGGAGGTAGAAAATTAAGTTTAGGAGTCTTCTACATGGAACAGGGAAAGACACATTAGGCGGAGTGATTAGACCCTTGGGATAATCTGGCTGCACAGGAAGCGGGTCATTTAGACTCAAAGAGTAGACTTAGGACAGATTTCGGTCCCCATCTCATGCTGGGTGGACATTCAGTTTCTTGGGATTAGTCCCATTGGGGCAACGATCATTCATTAGTAGTGATGATAATTTGACAGCCCAGGCACTTTGGAACCAAGAGTATGTGGGGTCTTGAGTAGTTTCTGAGAAAATGGCGGTAAAGGAGATGCACCAATAGAAATAGGCCTTGATGACGTTGGAACAAGGGGGTGGAGCAATTTGGAGGAGAAAAAGGTATCTGGGATTGGGGGAGAGAGCACTAAGCACTTGAGGTTTTGGGGAAAAGGAAAG
>JAFNEN010003370.1:0-34324 GCA_019343175.1 Oedothorax gibbosus
GAAAATATCTTTACAGTGATTTCTACAAAAAAGGTCTATTTTACTATACATATTTTATAAACCATTTCAAGATGACATGAATTCTTCAATAACACAGGAGGAAAATAATACGGCACAATTTTAAAGATAGCAATTGTATAGAGGTTCCGATTTGATGAGAAAGTCTTGTTTATCAAAACTATTAGTAATTGAATTTTATATAAAGCGTTTCATTAATATAGAAAGAAGATTAGAAATCTTTTATTATCCGTAGAACCAATCTTTTCATTTGTATTTTTGGGATTTTATGGATTTTATAAACTGCTTTGTTATTTGTTCTTTTCTAAATGACGATGAAAAGTAGGAACAGTTACTGTAGTTAGCTAATATATTAATCTATATTTAATATAGATTATTTAAAAGCAAAATTTTTAAAAAGTATTAAATAATGAATGAAGTAAGTATATTAACAAATAACGGATGCTAAGTATAATAACTTTGCAACCAGAGATTTCGTAATTAGATTTTATTTTGTTCTCTAAAACCGAGAGTTCAATCTGTCATTTCTGGTATAGTTACTAACTATAAAATGGTAGTTGTTTAAACGAACGCACTGTGAAAAGTGCGTAGGATAGTGGTTTCTACTCTCAGCTCAGAAATATTAACTTCTCTGGGACACTACTTTCTTCTTGGTACCCTGATCATGGTACCCATAGTCTATGAAACATTGTGTGTTTCCCTGAAAGGGAAATAGTGAACTTGATACGATGTTCTTTTTAAAAGAAAAATTCTTACTTTAAAAACTTTAAAAGTCTTTAAATGACCTTTAAAGGAACTTTATAGGTCTACTAAAAGTCTTTTTTAAAGAAGATTGTCAATCCAAATTGATCACTACGAGTTATTTCCCCTTTCAAATCTAATGTTTTAAGCTAAAACTGCTGCATGCATATAGTGGTAGAGAATTATCAGATGATTAAACGATTCATTCGTTTTACGAGGTACATATTATAGTATTCATGCATAAAAAATTCGGAGCAATGACACATTTAAAATTCGCATTTTATCACATCTGTTAAAAAGCAAACAGCGACTATGCATACTTTATTTAACATTGCAAGTTTGAAACGCTTATCAGACTCGAATCAAAGTAATATAAGGAAATAGTAAAGGTATTTAATTCATAACAAATTCAGCGTTTCCGATATTAAACCGTATTCTCCTATGGAGCATCTCCCAGATAAACGCACCTTCTCCCTATGAAAATCTAAATCATAGCCTCCTACATAATAATGCCTTCCGAATTCGATCAAAAGTAGGAAGTCAGCAGTCGGGAGATGGAGTAACCAAGTAAGCTAGTGTAACTTTATGGTTGACAAGTTGTTGACGGTATGCTCATATCAAGTAACGTTGCCACGTGCTCCGTTTGTTTTGTTTTCGATCTAGGTGCCTGCTCCGGTATGTATTATTTTCCTTATAGATTTAATAGATAGATAGCTTAATTTATTATAATATATAATTAACGATATTTTAAAAGATAATGAATCTGTTCAATTGACTAAAAAGTTTTAGCCCTTGCCCCCTTCCCCCACCCTACTATCCACAGTGGCGCTCATATAGACAAACTGCTTCCGGGCAGCCCGTAAATCGATGTTTTTTCTTGAATTTGGAAGACATTACTATGTAGGAGGCAATGGGTTAAGTAGGTCTTACCTTCAACAGTATGTCAACCAAATTGACCACCACGAGAGACTTCCTCCTCTGCCGATGCGAGTATCTCTGGTATGCTTCCTCCAGACTTCCATCCCAGAAGGTCTGCCCTAAGAGTGCGCATCGACCGAAGGCCAAACGTCGACGAAGGATCGAACCTAGGGTGGAGGTGGAGGCTGCAGAAGGGCGGCCTTCGGGCTGAAACGAGAAAAGCATTGGTTTGAAGATTACACTACTGTGAAGAGTTAACTTTTTGGGCTAGATGAATTAAGAAATATATTGGTTGGAAGATTTTACTTTTATGAAGTTTGCCCCATCTTGGCTTAATGGTCTGGATGAAAAGAAATATTTTGGCTGAAAACTTTTGGATCTAATGGGCTGGCTGAATTTAGAAATAGTTTGGTTTGAATAACGGAGTTTGACTTTTGGCCCTAATGGGCTGGCTGAAAGTAGAAAAACAAAAGATAAAACTTATAATTAGAACACTTTTGGTTCTAAAGGGGTGACTGAAACAAGAAATATGTTGCTTTGTAGGCCATACTTATTTGAAATTTGCTTCTTCTTGGCTTAATGGGCTGGTTGAAAAATATATATTTTGTTTTAAAGATGACTATAACTGATGTTCTATATGAAGTTAACCTTTATGGCCGTAATGGTGGAAACAGGAAAATATGTGGTTTTTAATCTTATAATCTATATATATAAAAGAAAGTCGTGTTATTTACCTATTTAACTCAGAACGGTCGAAATGATTTTGCTGACAAATTGGTGAGGAGGTAACTTAGGCCTGGGGGAAAAGGTTTAAATATTTTTTTTTTTTTTTTTTATATTCGAACTTTCAACGGGGGGGGTTAAAAAAAGGAAGGTTTTTGGCCCCAAAAAGGGGGGAGGCCCTGAGTTTCCCCATAGGAAGGCATTGTAAGATTAGAATTTAACCTTTTTAAATTCAATTTAAAGAAATTTCAGGGGGGGGTTCCCTCAACGTGAACAAAAATTAAGAAAAAGAAAAAAAAAAGCATGTGGGTTTAAATTTTTTAGATTGTTATTTGAATATCAGTATTTTTTTATTGTTGATTTTTAATCTTTTGATTTTTTAAGGTGGATCAGATTTCCTCCCAAATAGATTTTAAATATGTTTCCGAATTTAATTTAATTGATGTTTTCAAATGGTAAGAAATGAAGATATGGAGGAATATAAGTTAACCTAAAGAATCGTGGGCGGATTAGGCGAAATTTCAAAAATATCGCCAAGTCGAAATGATAAAAACAAATCCGGCAAATTGCTGAGATGGTTGGGCCCTCTCGAAAAAGACCAAAAAAACTACCTAATTTCAAAAAGGTTCGACTTAAAAAACGGAAAAATTCCCTTAAATTCCCGACCATTTTTAAAAAAAAGCGGAAAAATTTAAAATGTGAAGAATTGGGAAGATCCAGTGCCAATTCGGGCGATATGCACGCCAAGCCCGGCGCGCGACATGGACCAAAGATCGTGAACCACCTGGTTGTGGACAGAAAGTGACTTTTGCTTTAAAAACGAAGGTAGAACTTTTTGGGTACGAGGTTTGGGGCGGGCCGTGTTGGCCTTTTTTAAATCATCTTAATTTAATAAATGTTTTGTAATAATATCGTAGTCAAATAAACCGATAGTTTCTTCAAAGATGTGCTTTTCTTCAATTTTACTAAATTTACAAAACTGTTTCAAAAAAACCAAACTACCATCGACCCGGGATACGCGCCGTACAATGCTGAGAATACAGCGTATCCAGGGGCAACACCAGATCGCGCGGCCGTGAAATCTGAGAACACATGGGATCTGGTCCAGGAGGCGGGGGAAAAAACCCTTTTGGCGCAGAAAGGGAAAGGATTCCGGGGGACTAAAACGACGAAAACGAGTTTCATTACGGTTGGTGGGAGAGCTCGTCTATTTAATTCATTACTCCTTTAAAGTTTTGAAAATAAGGCTTGAATTCCGTTAAAAATTGGTAGGTGGTTTTTTTTTGTTTTTAATTCGGGTTTCGGGGTGGGTTTCAAATTTTTTTTTAAAGGAACCTTTTGGGCCCCCAAATGAAAAAAATATTGCAGTCTATTATATCAAGGAACTAAAATTTATCGAATTTTAAAAAAATATTTCTGCTAAAGTTCGCCTTGCAAATTAAAAAACCTGAAATTCATTGGTTAATTTGGTGGTTAGAACAAAAAATTTGAAACTTAATGAAAAGTAAATTAGTTTGGTATTCTAATAAACAGCAAGAAATTTATTAGTTTTAGTTGCTCGTGGGGGCCTTTTTTAAAAGAAAAACTATAAGGTTTTTTTTAAAAATTGGTATTTACTGTTTTTTTAAAAATTAACAGTGGGTTAAAAAAAAAAATCCTGTATGCTTGTGATGGAAATTTGGGGACAAATTTAAATGCAGTAAAGTGTATTCATTGTAGCGTGGCTACGAGGCCGCATTGATAAAATTATATAGTAAAAATTTTTGAACTAGTGATCGCTTTGAATAAGTATAAATTAATGTACTTTTTCTTATGAAAAAACGTCTTTCAAAAATAATGTCCTTCAGTTGCAAAAAAAAAAATTAAAAAGCCCACCTCCCAAATATTTTCCCCCATAAATAAATATCTCCTAACTTTTTATTTCCAGCTAAATGCTGCTTTTTTAAATGCAGACAGAAAATCACGGGGTGAATCTAAAAAAACTTTTTTCCCCTCAAACTATGATTTAAATTTTTTTTTTATTTTTACACGTGTTGGATATTGAATCGGGGAACCATATGCAACGTAAAGGAAAATCAAGGATTTTTCTTTTTTATTTTAAACACCCTTTAAATTTTGCACAGGGGGTATATTCTTTATATTTTTTTTTATTACGGCATTGTTGAAACTAAAATAAAATAAAATAGTTTTACTAATGACATTTTTTATGCATGTTAGGCACATACAATATATATATTTTTTTTTCCGATCTACCGCACAAAAAAAACGAAAACTTATTTTCGTTTCAAAAATAAAAAACCCAAACTGCCCCAACTGTCCTGGGGTCCAACTGTCCCCGCAGCCTATATTTGGCTGCCCCGCAATTCAAGCCAGGCTCTTCAGATGGCTTTGAAGACCAGGAAATTTTAATCTCTCCAAATTTCAGTGGAAATAGCGAAAGCTGTCTACGGCAGCCCTTTGGATCCTTTAGTTTTGCACCAACGGACACGACAAAAAAAACAACAAATAAAAAACCAGTTAAAAAAACTTTATACAACTGTATATATATATATAAAATATTATATATAATATATAAAAATAAATATATATAATATATATATAATATATATATATATAATATATATATAATATAAATTTTATCTATATATATATATATATATATATATATATATATATTATATATATATATTATATATTATATAAAATAATTATAATATATATATAAAAATATATATTATTATAATATAATATATATATATATTATAAATTTAAAATATATATATATATATATATATAATATATATATAATATATATATATATATATATATTATAAACGAATTCAAAAACAAAAAAGTAAAAAAAAAAGGATTGGAAAGAAACCAAAAAAAGTGGAAAGGCCCTTTCATCAGGAGGTAAACACCTTTCGACACTATTAAAAACAATACACTTTTCTGTATTGGGATGGACAAGAGTCAAGTAAAAAAATCCCAATTTACCCCGAAGTGTACTGTGGAATTTCCAGAAGAGAATTAAAAAACAAAATCAAAAAATAAAAACAAATCAAAAACATAAAGACAAACTTACATAAAGCAGATGAAGCGAATAGAAAACAACACGAAACTTTGAAGCCACCGCTTCTCACAAAATCCGAACTAAAACTTAGGTGAAACGATAGACAGTTACAGTGTGGAAAATAAGTGCGGTGAAGGAGAAAAATGACTATGAGTAAAAATTAGTAAACGTCACAAAGAAAATTATTGCAGTTTACTTCTTTATAAATTTTGGAGGGAATTGTTGTTGATAAGTGTGCAGGGAGGTCAAGTTTTTGGGAATTTTTAAAGTTATTGATGTTGCAGATGATATTAATGCGATGTAGGTGGTTTATAATGCAATTTCTATAGACTTTAACAAAAAGATTAGAATCCATGGAATAAGTCGAATAACATCAAAATTGAAAGTCATTACGTTTATCATAAATGTTGGTATTGGCAGAGTTATCTGAGATCTGAATTTGTAAGTCTAGAATTGTAATGAAGAAGTGGAGCTATTGGTTTTCTTAAGAAGAAGTTCTGATGGGTAAATTTGTGCCAAAGGTGTGTAAAAATCAGGATAATCAAAAAACAATTAGGTCATCAACAAATCGGAAGCAGTGAAATTTAAAAGAGTGTAGTTTTTTCTCAAACAGTGTAAAAATAAATTTGCAAGGATAGTTGAAAAGAACTACCTTGGGTGGTATTCCATTAACTTGTTGGTAGATTTGTTCACTATTGTAAATAAAATTATTAAAATGCAAAAATTAATTAGTTTATTCCAATATTCTGACTAATATTTAATATACTATTGTAATCATTATAATAAGCAGTGAGGACGTCTTTTAGGTGAAATAAAGGTAGGCTAGAAAATAAATCTTTAAAGTCAAAAGTGTCAATGAATGAATATTCTTGTTATGCAAGTGTTCTAAAACAGTTTATTGTTGTTAATGATCCAAGTAAAGCCTTCACGATAATAAAATTGTAAGTTTGTTCAGCAAATTAAAAAAGATATCACCAGGTTTATTGATGTAAGTGTTGGAACCACAGGTTATAAAGCGAAAAGCTAAAGGGGTTTTGTGGAATTTTGGAGTGATGGTAATATAGGGAAATTTAATGGAGGAGTTATTAATTTTAAAATATTTATTGAAGGCAATAATCTTTTTACATACACTTTTGTAGTCCAAATTGGAGAGTTTGTATGTGTCGGATGATTTAAGTTCATTGTCAAGAAGAGACAAGTAGAAGTTTTTACAAATGAAAGCATAATTATTGGAGGCTTTGTCTACTGGAGTTATAATAAAAATTTTTGGATGTGTTTGACAGAAGCTTTTAAGTGTTTTTGGTTGTAGTGGGAGAAATTAAAATATAAAAGTTGTTATCTATGAAGGTTTGAAAATGTTTAAAAAGTGTCCACTTCCACATAGTGAACTGTTCCAAAGGTGTGTTATACTGGTAAGAAATTTTAAGGATGAAATTGTCAATATTATTAAGAAAAGAAAGCTTATATTTATCAATATTTTTAAGGAAGATTGGTCTGAATTTAGTGCCTTTTGAAAGGACATCCCTTAATTGTGGATCTTCAATTAAATTTAGGTCACAGTGATGATGTGACTGTGATGATGATCAATGAAATCTTTATAATGGGGGTCTTGCAGCAGCAGTTAATATATCACGGTGAGAGACGGTATTAGAACAAAAATTATTATAGTTGAAAATGGATCTGCCAAATGGAGTGGTGTATTTAAAGGCTTTGGAAATGTTTAGGTTCTTGATAGGGAAAAGGTTAGATATATTATTGATAGTATTGTGAAAATTGAATGATCATAACTTGGATGCAAAAAATCGAATGTAAAGAATCTCTTATCCTCTTTATTAGGAGCAGTCATTTTCGAGGTTTTAAGCTTTAATAGGTCAAAGACCAAAATTTTAAAGTGTGTGTTTTTGAAAGTGAGATTGTTGAGAGAATCGAAAAAAGTGAAGCTATTTCTTTTATTGAGGGAAAAAATGAAAATTTTGATGGCCTTCCAATCAAAGTCCAAAAGAAATTTAGATTCTAGATTAAAGATAACATCTTGAAAATTAAGAAAATCCGGTGATCTTTTTTTCCTTCCACCTCTCTTCCCACGAGTGGTTTTAAAATTAGGAGTGTGAAATAATTTAGAAGTATTGCAATGGTGTGTGTGGTTGATTTGCGTGTGGTTGAAAGTATCATTAAGACCATATGGAATGATAGTTTTGTACATCAGCATAAAATGGTTTTCTTTTATAAGCCTTTCTTCTTTAGGGACAACTATGTCTAAAATGTAATAATAGCTTTAGAGAAGGATGATATTGAAGTGGTCAAATTCTGCATTAACACCACATTCTCAGGCATCTCAAACTTAAACAACAAAGTTCCCACTTTCCCACATGTAGGACTCCAGATGCTCACCTGCCCAGCATTTCTCCCCAAATCTTTCAAATATGACAATCTTCCTCTTGCATGTAAGTCCATAATGTATCTACCGTCTACAATGTTCAATATGTAATATTTCTTAGATCGGTCAAACAAGTGGCCACCTAATCTCCGAATAAATAATCACAGGAACGACATAAAAAAATATGCTTTAAATCATCCTCCTTTAATGCAGAATTTGACCACTTCAATATCCATCCTTTCTCTAAAGCTATTATTAGCATTTTAGACATAGTTGTCCCTAAAGAAGAAAGGCTTATAAAAGAAAACCATTTTATGCTGATGTACAAAACTATCATTCCATGTGGTCTTAATGATACTTTCAACCACACGCAAATCAACCACACCAATTGCAATACTTCTAAATTATTTCCCACTCCTAATTTTAAAACCACTCGTGGGAAGAGAGGTGGAAGGAAAAAAAAGATCACCGGATTTTCTTAATTTTCAAGATGTTATCTTTAATCTAGAATCTAAATTTCTTTTGGACTTTGATTGGAAGGCCATCAAAATTTTCATTTTTTCCCTCAATAAAAGAAATAGCTTCACTTTTTTCGATTCTCTCAACAATCTCACTTTCAAAAACACAACACTTTAAAATTTTGGTCTTTGACCTATTAAAGCTTAAAACCTCGAAAATGACTGCTCCTAATAAGAGGGATAAGAGATTCTTTACATTCGATTTTTTGCATCCAAGTTATGATCATTTCAATTTTCACAATACTATCAATAATATATCTAACCTTTTCCCTATCAAGAACCTAAACATTTCCAAAGCCTTTAAATACACCACTCCATTTGGCAGATCCATTTTCAACTATAATGATTTTTGTTCTAATACCGTCTCTCACCGTGATATAATTAACTGCTGCTGCACAGACCCCCATTATAAAGATTTCATTGATCATCATCACAGTCACATCATCACTGGTGACCTAAATTTAATTGAAGATCCACAATTAAGGGATGTCCTTTCAAAAGGCACTAAATTCAGACCAATCTTCCTTAAAAATATTGATAAATATAAGCTTTCTTTTCTTAATAATATTGACAATTTCATCCTTAAAATTTCTTACCAGTATAACACACCTTTGGAACAGTTCACTATGTGGAAGTGGACACTTTTTAAACATTTTCAAACCTTCATAGATAACAACTTTTATAATTTTAATTTCTCCCACTACAACCAAAAACACTTAAAAGCTTCTGTCAAACACATCCAAAATATTTTTATTATAACTCCAGTAGACAAAGCCTCCAATAATTATGCTTTCATTTGTAAAAACTTCTACTTGTCTCTTCTTGACAATGAACTTAAATCATCCGACACATACAAACTCTCCAATTTGGACTACAAAAGTGTATGTAAAAAGATTATTGCCTTCAATAAATATTTTAAAATTAATAACTCCTCCATTAAATTTCCCTATATTACCATCACTCCAAAATTCCACAAAACCCCTTTAGCTTTTCGCTTTATAACCTGTGGTTCCAACACTTACATCAATAAACCTGGTGATATCTTTTTTAATTTGCTGAACAAACTTTACAATTTTATTATCGGTGAAGGCTTTACTTGGATCATTAACAACAATAAACCTGTTTTAGAACACTTGCATAACAAGAATATTCATTCAGTTGACACTTTTGACTTTAAAGATTTATTTTCTAGCCTACCTTTATTTCACCTAAAAGACGTCCTCACTGCCTATTATAATGATTACAATAGTATATTAAATATTAGTCAGGAATATTGGAATAAACTAATTAATTTTTGCATTTTTAATAATTTTATTTACAATAGTGAACAAATCTACCAACAAGTTAATGGAATACCACAAGGTAGTTCCTTTTCAACTATCCTTGCAAATTTATTTTTACACTGGTTTGAGAAAAACTACACTCTTTTAAATTTCACTGCCTTCCGATTTGTTGATGACCTAATTGTTTTTGATTATCCTGATTTTACACACCTTTGGCACAAAATTTACCCATCAGAACTTCTTCTTAAGAAAACCAATAGCTCCACTTCTTCATTACAATTCCTAGACTTACAAATTCAGATCTCAGATAACTCTGCCAATACCAACATTTATGATAAACGTAATGACTTTCAATTTGATGTTATTCGACTTATTCCATGGAATTCTAATCTTTCTGTTAAAGTCTATAGAAATTGCATTATAAACCACCTACATCGCATTAATATCATCTGCAACAACAATAACTTTAAAAATTCCCAAAAACTTGACCTCCATCGTACACTTATCAACAACAATTTCCCTCCAAAATTTATAAAGAAGTATCTGCAATAATTTTCTTTGTGACGTCACTAAATTTTTACTCATAGTCAATTTTCTCCTTCACCGCACTTATTTTCCACACTGTAACTGTCTATCGTTTCACCTAAGTTTTAGTTCGGATTTTGTGAGAAGCGGTTGGCTTCAAAGTTTCGTGTTGTTTTCTATTCGCTTCATCTGCTTTATGTAAGTTTGTCTTTATGTTTTTGATTTTGTTTTTTATTTTTGATTTTGTTTTTAATTCTCTTCTGGAAATTCCACAGTACACTTCGGGGTAAAATTGGGATTTTTTTACTTGACTCTTGTCCATCCCAATACAGAAAAGTGTATTGTTTTTAATAGTGTCGAAAGGTGTTTACCTCCTGATGAAATGGCCTTTCCCACTATTTTTGGTTTCTTTCCATATCCTTTTTTTGTTTTACTTTTTTGTTTTTGTATTCGTTATTATGTTTTTTACTGATTATGGCAGCTTTAGCGCCAGTTGGTAAGATTCTCTCTTTTTGTATTATGTATTTGGTTTGTTATATATTTTTTCAATTGCTTTATGTGTACTATATATATATATATATATATATATATATATATATATATATATATATATATATATATATATATATATATATATATATATATATATAATATATATATATATATATATATATATATATATATATATATATATATATATATATATATATATATATATATATATATATATATATATATATATATATATATATATATATATATATATATATATATATATATATATATATATATATATATATATATATATACAGTTTTAATACTGGTTCTTTAGTGGAAACGAAAATAAGCTTCGTTGTTTTGTACGGTAGATACGGTAAAAAATATATATATATTGTAATGTGCCTAACAGTTAGGCACATTACAATATATATGTATTAACATGCATAAAAAATGTCAGTAGTAAAACTATGTTTAGTTTAGTTTCAACCCAATGCCGTAATAAAAAGAATATAGGCACGTGTGCAAATTTCAAGGTGTTTAAAATAAAAAAGACAAATCCTTGATGTTCCTTTTCCGTTGCATATGGTTGCCGGATTCAAATAATCCAACACGTGTAACAATAAATAAATAAAAAAAAATTATCATAGTTTTGAGGGGGGAAAAGTTATTTTTAGATTCACCCCGTGTGGTTTCTGACTGAATTATAAAGCAGCATTTTAGCTGGAAATAAAAAAGAAAAAGATTAGGAGATATTTATTTTATGTGGAAAATATTTGCAGGTGTCTTTTGAATTTATTTTTTTGTGCAACTGAAGGACAGTTATTTTTGAAAGAACGGTTATAATGTATTACTGTATTTATTATAATGTGGATGTTCAAGGAAATATTTGGTAAACATTAACAAACAGTTCTTGGTAATATTTATTGTTTGTTATACATTTTTTTCAAACTTTGTGGTTTATTTTGTTGTTGCGAGTACATTATTGTGTCATTAAAATTGAAATGATGTCTAATTTATTTAAAGTGATTCTTTGAATGTTATGAGATTGAATTGTTTGAAGATATGATAAGCATGTCATTGGTTAATAAAAAAAATATTAACTTATTGAGTAATTTATATAAAATTAAGTGAAGTAATTTTATGTGTGGAATTAAGTTTTATGAGAGAATTTTACATGAAACTGTCACAAATTTAACTAATTTTAAAAATTTAATTAGTTCTTTTAATGCAAGAACAGTTTGCATTTTTGCGGGACCAGTTGTTTAGTTATTTGATAAAGTGTTCATTAGATTTTGAGTATACTTTGCGGGTCTGAAAATATTTTGAATTGACAAATCTTAGAATATTTTATTTAGAATTTATTGTGGACTCATTTGTGTTTAATTTTCAATTTAAGTATTTACTAATTAGTTATAACTGTAGTCATAATCGCTTATACTGGTATTTATATTTGGTCATAACTACCCTTCGACCGTGAATTTATGAATACTTATAAAAAATATTGTCTATTTTCATTTACGTATAAGTCATATTCGTATTTAGAAATTTCAATTTGTGGTTAAGATAGTGATAAGACAGTTCATTTCGAAGTTAGCCAATTTTACAAATACAGTGTCATTATGGCGTTTTTGTTGAAAACAAAAAAGTGTGATCTAATAAATTTAGCGATAGAGATTGGTGCACAGCCTGAGGCCAGTGACACGGTGATAAAATTAAGGGCGCTTATAATTTCTAGCGAGGGTTACAAAGAAGAAGAAGCAAGATACATACTCCAACAGATTATCACTGACCGCCAGGAACACGAGGCTAAAGAAGCAGAAGAAAAGGCGTTGGCCAAACAAGATGCCAAAGAACAAGAGGAGCGTGCGTTCGAATTAGAGAAATTGAAACTCCAGGCAGAGGCAAGCGCGAGGGGAACAGCAGCTTCCAACAGGCAAAACGAGGACGTCGAGGGCCCCAGATGGGAATTACGAAAACTAATTCCAAGTTTCGACTCAAAAGAAGACGACATGGGTTTATTCTTGAATATCTTCGAAAGACAATTGAGATTCATGAAGATACCGGAGAATCAATCGGTACCTTACCTCATTGGAGCCTTGCCTGCGGATGTGACGAAACTGATTGCCAGAGAATCAGAAGATGAGGCGAACGACTATACTCACCTAAAAGACATGCTCCTGAGAGGCTTTAAACTTAGTGCTGAGAAATTTAGACAGCTATTTTGCCAACATCGGAAAAAACCGGAAGGTACGTGGAGAGACTACTACTTTGAATTAAGGGGATACTTTGAAGGATGGTTGTCTGAACTCGACATACAGAACTTTGATCAACTAAAGGACTTAATCATCGCGGACCAACTAAAGCGCAAGTCGAGCCCAGAATTGAAAGATCACTATTTGGATGAGTGGGCGGAATGCAACGACCCAGGTGAACTCGCAGATAAATTTGAGGCGTTCGAGAATCTGCGGAGCGGTGTGAGAAGAGGTCCCAACCCTGACTACAAGAAAAGAAATTTCCATAAACAAAAGGATGAAGCACCAAGACGGGAAAATTTCAGAGAGCCGTTCCCCCAAAGGCGAGACGAAAATAGAAGACCAGAAGCAAGACGTGAAAACACAAGGTTCAACAACCGGACACCTGACAGAAACGGCCAGGAAGGACGGAAAAAGTTACAGTGTTTCTCTTGCGGGTCATACGAACATTTGCGAAACAAATGCCCAAGACTGGGGCAACGAACTCAAGCAGCCACGAATAGAGTAGACATCCAACCCATACCCATAGAGGAGGGAGCACCACGCATTTTGACAGCAAAAATTTCTGTTCCTGTCTCTACACAAAATTGACCACAAGGAGAAAATCAATGTACTTAAGAAAATAAGTTTAAAATGTGGAGCAAATGTGATCGAGGGGATCGTGGACACTGGAGCCCAGATATCAGTCATTCGAGCAGACTTGATATCCGACTTATTGTGCGATGGAGCAGGAAAGATTAAAATTGTTTCCGCTTTCGGAGAGACAGGGTTAGCCCAACTTAAGGTGATCCATATGAAAATAATGATAGACGTCATGGCGAAGTGCCGATCACGTGTGCAATTTCAGAGAAGCTAGTCAGTGAGATGTTGATGAGTTGGTCAGCATTTGAGGCATTGAACGCAAACATAGAGCTGTTTGGCAGTGAGTTTTCTCCAGTTAAGGATGATGTTGAAGAGGAGCCCAATACGGTCGCACTCTCAAATGAGATTTCCAGCATAGGAAACGACACGATGATTGGAAAACGAAGGCTGTTTGTCCAATTACAGAAGGAAGATGAAACGTTGAAAGGGGCATGGGATCTAGCACGTGAGAAGAAAGAAAACTTCGGGGTGCAGGATGAAGTTTTGATCCACACAGAGGTTGTGGGTGGAGAGAAAATTCAGCAAGTGGTTTTGCCATTGGTCAAGAGGCAGTGCGGGCTACAAATGGCACATGAGATTCCTCTAGCAGGACATTTGGGTGAGCAGAAAACGAAACAGCGAATCAAATACTCATTCTACTGGCCAAATATCAAGATAGACGTCAAGCTCTTCTGCGAGAGCTGTAGGGTTTGCCAGCTGCGGAAAGGTGTCACCTACAGGGATCGGGTTCCGATAACACCGCTGGTAAGACCCAAAAATCCATTTGAAGTGTGGAGCGTTGATTGCATCGGACCCCTGGAGCCAGTGTCTTCAAGAGGACTTAAGTTTGTGATATGCGCTGTGAATTTGTGCTCTAGATGGGCGGAGGCCATACCAGTGAAAAATATCAGTGCGAAGACGACATGCGACGTACCGATGGGAATTTTCACGAGAACTGGATTTCCTAGAACTATTTGCACTGATCAGGGAACCAGGATCAGGACATAAGTTTGTGATATGCGCTGTGGATTTGTGCTCTAGATGGGCGGAGACCATACCAGTGAAAAATTTCAGTGCGAAGACGACATGCGACGTACCGATGGGAATTTTCACGAGAACTGGATTTCCTTGAACTATTTGCACTGATCAGGGAACCAACTTTACGTCTAAATTGACCAAAGCGTTTTTGGACTTACTAGGAGCATTACCAAGGTTTTCAACTCCGGGTCATCCAGAGAGTACGGGTGCGGTGGAGCGATGGAATAGGACTCTAAAAGAAATGCTGAATAAAAATATTCAGGAGCATAAACGGCAATGGGACATTCACTTACCATTCTTGCTGTTCGCGTACAGGGAGGTACCCCACAGTACCATGGGAGTCTCGCCGTTCCAGCTGATCTACGGAAGAATTCCTCGCGGACCCTTAGGGCTGATCAAAGATGCCTGGACAGGAGAATCGGACATTCCTACAGGGGCCTCCTCCTCCATCGAAAAATACATTGATGACTTATAGGAAAGGATACGGACGGCTCATGAGATAGCGGCTGGAAACACAGAGAGGGCCCAGGAATCTTATACGTCTAGGTATAATTTGAGATCGAAGGAGAAGACCTTCGAGGTAGGGGGAAAAGTTCTGGTTCTCATCCCTCGTCCTCCCACAAATTATTGAAAACGTGGTCCGGCACAGCAACCGTAGTCCAACTTACACGACCACACTCTGCCTTGATAGAGTTTGAGGATAAGAGTCACAGAGAATTTCACTTTAAACAAACTGAGACCGTACATCGCCAGAGTAGAACAAGTCGGTCTAATTTTCGAGCAGGGCGAAGAATTTGGAGATATATCTTATGCACCAACGAGCAAGAAGGAGAGATCGTTTTGCGATATTCAAAAACACATTCATGGGCAAAAAGTTGACATGACACGAGAACAGAAAGAACTGACTGCTATCCTTAACAAATATCTTGATGTATTTGACAAAATTCCAGGGCAAGCCAAAGTTCCAGGCCATGGAATAAGAGTGACAGAAGACTATAAGCTTAAGAGACTACATCATACCGTGTACCGGTCGCCCTACAAGAAGAGTTAGAAAGACAAGTGCAAGAGCTCCTAGAACTAAGGATGATTGAACCAAGTGAGAGTGAGTGGCACACCCAGTAGTATGCGTGGCCAAGAAGAATGGAAGTGTACGATTGTGCGTGGACTACAAACAGCTAAATAGGTACACAATTCCCGACGCATATCCTATGGAGAGAGCCACTGAGTTGCTGTACGACTTGGGGAAAGCAAGCTTTCTATCCGTGCTCGACCTCACGAAAGGATACTGGCAGATTCCCATGAAGCCCGAAGCTAAGGAAAACAAAGCCTTCGTAACACATTCTGGACAGTATCAATGGAACGTCATGCCGTTTGGTCTGAAGAACTCTGAGAGCACGTTTCAAAGATCAATGGACAAGGTTCTCTCGGAACATAGGAAATACTGTAGGTCCTACATAGATGATGTTGCCATATTTTCAGAATCATGGGGCGAACATGTCAACCACATTAATCAAGTTTTCAAAGCACTGCAAGAGGTGAGACTCACTGTTAATCTCGAAAAATGTGAGTTTGGGAAAAAAACGAGTTCGTTTTCTTGGACACATTGTGGGTTCGGGAACTCACTCACCCGATCCTCAGAAAGTGGAGGCAATTCAGAACATTGTTAGGCCGACCACTAAGAGAGAGCTCCGCAGTCTAATGGGACTCGCAAATTATTATAGGGACTATATTCCAGACTTTTCTACAATAGTTCTCCCGTTGACAAATTTGACCAAGAAGAGCGTACCAAACGAGACACCGTGGAACAACGAAGCAGAAAAATCCTTCCAGGAGTTGAAGAAAAAGTTGGCAGAAATGCCAGCGTCATACACTCCGAACTTTGACAGACCCTTTCAGCTATATACCGATGCCTCAGCTGATGCAGTAGGAGCATGCCTTGCTCAAAATGACTGTGATGGTAAAGATAACCCCATTGCGTTTTTTAGTAAAAAGCTTTCACCCACGCAAAAAAGATGGTCACCAATTGAGAGGGAGCGTATGCAGTTCTGGAGGCATTGAGAAAATTCGATACATGGATTTCGGCTCGCAAATTGAAATCATATCCGATCATAATCCTTTGACTTACTTGACACAAGGTTTACCACAGGGAACAAAGCTCGCTCGCTAGGCACTGGCGTTGCAAAGGTACAACATGACTATATCATATAGAAAGGGTAGTCGCCACGGGAATGCAGACGCTTTATCACGAATTAAAATTGAAGTGTAGGAGAGTTCTAGGAAAGGGAAAATTTATATATTTAGTGTTAGTCTTGTGAAAAATCATGTACGGAATCAAAATAGGAGAAAGTGTAGTTTTTTTTCATATATACGCAAACATGTAAAATTGTATTTCATTCATATACCTATATGTATCTCATAGTTGGTCAAATATATATTAATTTCTATTTTGGAGTACATGAAAATTTTGTGTATGTGTTTTCTTTTCCCTTAGCATTTCATTTTGAGCTCTCACCCCACCTAAAACAAACTGAACTTTTGAACTGTTAATACGCATATCCACTAAGGTGAAGTATGCGCTTCCTTAGGGGGGAGGTGTAAGATCCTGTCGCCAATTCGGGCGATATGCACGCCAAGCTTGGCGCGGACATGGACCAAAGATGTGAACACCTGGTTGTGGACAGAAAGTGACTTTTGTGAAAGCGACAGGTAGAACTTTTTGGGTACGAGGTGGAGCGGCCGTGTTGGCTTTTTTGAAATCATCTTAATTTAATAAATGTTTTGCTAATAATATCGTAGCTCAATAAACACGATAGTTTCTTCAAAGATGTCGCTTTTCTTCCAATTTTACTCAATTTACGAACTGTTTCAATAAACCAAACTACCATCGACCCTGGATAGCGCGGCCGTACAATGCTGAGAAGTACATGCGTATCCAGAGGCAATATTCCGGCAACACCAGATCGCGCGGCCGTGCAATGCTGAGAAGCACATGCGGATCTGGTCCAGGAAGGCAGCAGGTAAACCTTATTAATTGATTTTAAAAAAGTAAATAATTATATAAAATCATTAAGCATCTAATTAATAAAATATTAGTATAAGAAAACTTCAGAATATATTATATGCGTTTAATGTTTAAATAGATTAACACTTAAAAATTGTCAATGCGATTGCTAATTTCGCCGAAGGTTGCCATCGGGGCTATCAGATTTGGCGTAAAATTGCCGGCCACGATTCTTTAAGTTAACCGGAATATATTCGGCATATCGGCATAAATAAAGAATTTGTATTTTACAAAACTATTCCAACCATACAAGAGGAGGAATGTCTGTTTTGTTTTCTGATGTTAAGATGGCGTAATGGTCGATTGAATTTTGGCATAGGCGGCTTTCGGCGAAGATTTAACGTAATGTAGCTATTCCCATCCAGTGGTATGGGTTAGGGTTAGTTTGAATTATCGTCGCATTAAAGCTACACACGAGTGCTATTTTAAACGGTAGTCGTAATTTAGAACCACAGTCAAGTTACGAGCCGACACGTGAGTAGGTACCCAATGCAACTTTTAAGGGCGACATCGTACGCAGCGTTGGGAATTTGGAGGATATTTAAAGTGCCCTTCCTCTACACGGGTATTATTCGTCAGACATTTTTTGGCTGCACGAGCCATTATAGGCGGCAGTTATTTTGGCGTGCCCGGACCTGAACCTGGAACCTACCGCATGCAAGACGAAAGCTTTACGCTGGTCCCCAACCCTATCGGTCGAGTTGTATGAAATATGAAGTGGAATGTTTACCACATTTGGGCAGTTTCGTTTTGTGCTAATCGTGAAATAGAAACAGGCCATTATATCATGTAGCTGTTCTGGCAATTTGAACAGGGGTCTATGGGAAAGCCCTCAAACTTCTGGAAGGGCCTGGATAAAATCAACCCTCATATCAGATTATCAGAATGGGAGGATATTATAATATCCTGATGGAGTGGACCAGTGGAGGGATCAATTGGTCTAAAATAAAATTTTACATAAAAAAACTACAAATTAGGGTTATTAAGGGTACACCCGTGCAACGCCGGGTTTATAAAGCTAGTACTTGTATAAATTTGACCTCCTCGGTCTAAATGGGCTGGCTGAAGCAAAATATATTGGTTTGAAGATAAAAATTGACTCGAATGGCCAGGCTGAAATAAGAAATTTGTGGTCTCGAAGATAATAACTTGTATGATGTTTATCTTTTTCTTCCTAATATGTTGGTTGAAACTGGAAATGAATTGGTTTGAAGATGAAATTATTGAGTGGTAATTGAATGTCGTGTGGTTTTTCATATTTGTTTTTTTGTAATATTATTCTTTTTATATAAATATATGGGTAATAGAATATCGAAGCAACTACAATTATAAATTTTCAATATAACAAATGTATATTTTGGAAATCTGTCTTATAGCGGTCTTTTGACTAATATGAGTATACAAGAAAGCAATATTTAAATTTAAAAATTATATTGAAATCTAGATTAAAGTTCTTTTGAATGAAACGCTTTTTAATTTGTGAAATATACAACCGAAATTGTCATATACAACTGTTTTAACACAAATATATCCACATATTCAAGTCAATTCCTCCAGAAGTAGGAAACCAATACGCATACAACTTTTTTTTATCCCTATATTTTGATTAATTGTTAAAATCCAATACTTGCAGCAGACACGCAATTTGCTCAAGAACATGTAAATGACTAAATGAGACCTGTTAATTTAATCAACTCCTTCTAAAGAATGAATACAAAATTTCTGTACTTACTAGAACAAGAACCTATGTCCTGCATTTTCGTATATAAATTAAGAGTTTCAATAAATTAAGGAGCAATCAATTAAAAAGATTCCATGGAACTGTGTACTCAATGAGCAAACAATCCGAGAAATGCTGATGAGCACTTGTTATACAACAACCTTTATTCAGAAGAGAAACCTATTTGCGAAGAATGAAAATTGAATTGACATTAGGACAGAATTGCTGGCATTGTTAAATTGAATTTCAGTTAATATGTATAATTGTGTATTAGGTAGTGGGGATGTGAAATATAAGGGAACTTTTAGGGAAGACATTTGGAATTGATTGTTATCCATACTATTTTTACTAAATTAAATATTGTAAGTTTTATTTTGTTTGAGATTTTCAAACAGTGTTTCCAACATTAATGACATTTTTGACGGGATGATTTTGGATTGCGTTTTCTATGTTTTTTAATCTCTCGATGAAATAAGTTTTTAACCATCGACTGTAAGCACGATCTAAATCAACACGAAAAGTCGAGGCTATTTCTCAGATACAAAAGTACCGTCGAAGCGGGTATCGTTGGCCATGGAGGGTAACGATGGTCCACGCGTCGGAAAAAGTTTTGTTTCTTAATTTCTCTTCATAAAATGATCCCATCTTTAATTGTTTTACATTTTTGGAAAGGTGAAAACATTGCCTTTCATTTCATGGTAAAAAAAATACTCATTCTAATTTTGGCAATAGTACAAATTACGTTTGTATTCCTACGAGCATTTAATAACAAAAATCTATTTCTTCTAACTTTTGTCTAGCTAAATAAAACACTATACTCTCTTTTGTTTATGGGATGAATATTACACCATTTGTTTTAATCTAAGTTGAATACTTTTTATGCTATATTTAAATATTGGTCACTGGGAAACTTTTGCCGATGAATGAGGGTAACTTTAGTCCAAGATGTAAGGATTTCTTTATGGAACTTTGCACTTTAAAAATGTATGTAAAAGTGCATTCTGCTTAACTATTTTTGAAGAAGTCTTACTTTTATGATTACCCATTTTTTAGATGATATTTTTTTTAGTTAAACGATTTTACACATTAAAAAGATAAAGATAAAATGCAAGAATCGTACAACATTCAAAATCGCTAAATGTCGAAATATAAACAATTTCAAATTCCTAATTACGAATATATTATTTTTTTCCTTTCATAATAAAATCGTTTTCTTTTTTATAGATATATTTTTTATTAAATCTTGCTTCTAAAAATAAGTTATTTTCTCTCATTCAAAGTGAAGTTTTCTTCTTAGCAAGCGACAATCAATATTGGTATTTCATAGTGTAATATCATTCTACGATGCACTGCAATGTAAATGTTAAGTTATATACCATTTTAATAACTATGTATCTTCCCAGTAAACAGTAAACTGTTGGCCCAGCAGTTGATTAACTGTTGTAAGTGATGGTTTAGTGCTTGTGCAGGTATATTTCTGCTGGAAAGAGTACCTTTACGTTGCTGGCATATGTGGGCTGATTATCTGTCGGCAAATGTTGGTGGGGCTGCGGTCGGTCTATAGTATGCTGGATTAGTGCTGTCGTATTTCTGCTGAGCCAGTGTTGGCAAACATCAGTTTGAGAATAGTTGTGATTGTGAGCATGCGCAGAAAGGTAATAATGTTTTGGCAAGAGATTTTCGAACGATCACCTTTGTTTACGGTTTTCAATTACAACTTGCATTTTTTTAATACTTTCATTTTCAGATTAGTGGATTTGAACAACATTGACAGGTAATTATGAACCTATTATTAGAAGTATTTTTATGTGTTTAGTAAATAAAAAGTGAGGTCAATGTTAATATTATATGTTGTGAAAACGTAGTGTTCAAAGTAGAATTTTGATAATCAGTATAGTTTTAAACGTAGAATTATATTAATTTAATTTTATTTTGTGTTAGTTTGCTTTTCACTATATTGATTGTATTTCCTTAAGTAAATACATTCTTAGGATTATCATAAAGTTGCAAGCCTGGCCATATTTGTTTCAGTGACTAGATTTTAAATTATGAAATCATCATAACATTTCTGTGGTTGTTCGTCATTTTATGTGATAGAAATTCAAGCTGACTCGAAACATAAACCAACAAGATGAAAATTAGTAGCTCGATTTAATAACATTTAAAGTTAGTTTTAGAATATCAATTAATGCAAAACCATATATCAATTAAACAAATAAACGTCCTTTCAATTTTACAACATCTCTTCGTCCATTTTTATTTTTCCAATACCCACGACACGGTCACAGTTATTTTTGCTTCACTCTTTTCCAGACTTACAATGACGATCACAGCGCCCTCTGGCGCCCCAGATGAGTTGGACAAAGTCTGATCTCTACACCTTCCCTCCAGTTTGACAGGCTGAACCATGTTCCGATCTGTCAAACTAAAGTTCCGTTTTTGACGAAGTCCAGTCTATAAGTCTTTCCAAATAGTCCGAACCACTGAGTATAGGTGTGTGTAAGTGTCTGCGTCCCCCTACATTCTCACATGCAAGAGCTGACAAGATACACACGAAACTTAACTAAATAATGTGTACACAATTTACTATTACTTAAAATATTCACGTTTAAGATAACACAATTACTAAGACTTACATATAAGTGAATACAAATTTAGAAATACACAATACAATATAGCTAATATTCTAAGCTATTCAAATGATAATATTAATTCGAAATGAAAATAGAGATACTCATTCTTTTAGCAACTACTACTTTCTTCATATAAGCGGGATAAAGCATCAGCTATGGTATTACTTTTCCCTGGTTTATGAGAAATTGTAACTTGGTAACGAGAGAGAGCCAAAGACCAGCGCTGCAATCGAGCATTCTTAGGAACCCCTTCAGTCAAGAACTTTAAAGGATTATGGTCAGTGTACAAGTTCACTTGAGCTCCGTATGTCCAAACTTCAAACTTTCCAAGGGCCCAAATAACCGCAAATGCCTCTCTCTCGATTGTGCTCCATTTCGACTGGGCAGGGGTAAGTTTCTGACTTGCGAATGTGATAGGTTGAGGTCTTCCACAGCTGTCACTCTGCATCAAGCATGCTCCTATCCCAGTCAACGAAGCGTCAGTATGTAGTTCGAAGGGTTTGTCCATGTTAGGTGTAGATAACGATGTAACCCGACACAAATGTTCTTTCAAAGCAGAAAAGCTTCTTCTGCCTCCCTTGACCACGGTATATCAGATGGTACCGCTTTCCTGGTCAGATCGGTGAGTGGTTTCGCAAGGTTTGCGTACTGCGGGACATACTCCCGGTAGTAGTTAAAAAAGCCCCAGCGCAGATCGTAGAGCCTTCTTCGTCTTTGGTGACTTTAAATTTTGAATAATCGCAATCTTCTCTGGATCAGGACCATGTTCCCCGGATCCTACGATATGTCCTAAGTATTTGACCTTGGATTTGGCAAATGCACACTTTCCCAAATTTGCGGAGAAATTTCCTTCTTGCAAGGTCTTCAGTATGGCTTCGATATGCGTTAGATGGTCAGTCCAATTATCCGAATAGATAATAATATCATCTAAGAAACTTTCAGCAAAACCACTGTGTGGGCGTAAGATCTGATTCATAATTCTTTGAAAGGTAGCAGGGGCACCGGAAAGTCCAAAGGGCATAACCTTCCATTGGTATTGCCCCCTGGGAGAGACAAAACTGGTTAACTCTCTGCTACTTTCATCTAACGGGATCTCCCAGTAGCCTTTTAGGATGTCTAATGTAGTCAGGTACTGGGCCGCACCGGCTTTGAAGCGAAGTTGTTCTGAGTTCTGCATAGGGAAGGGTGACACTTGACTTTCGGCATTTAGACCCCGGTAGTCGCAGCACAAACGTATCGTTCCGTCCTTCTTTGCTACACATACAATGGGGTAAGCAATTTCCGCCGTCGACGGTTCAATCAAGTCTTGTTCCAAAAGTTCTGTCACTTGTCTTTCCACTTTCGGTTTCAGTGATTCTGGAACTTTGTACAAATGGGGGTTGTGTCCTTTGTACTCCCGGCCTCAACTTTATATGATGAACTCCCACTCGCGAACGCTTCAATTTCCGTCAAACACCGTCTGGTATTTCTTAATAACCTCGAAAAGTTCCGACTTTTTACTCGGTGACAAATTGTTCCAATTATCAGCTTCAAGTAACTGATTAGACCGTTTCCTTCAGTTCGAGATTCCAATGGAGCATGTTGAATTTCTCAAATTCTTGGTCAGCTTCGTAAATGTACCTATTGTCCTTATAGCTGAATATATTTCCGAAGTTATTTGATGTAGGTGACGAATACTTCCATCTGATAGTTTTACTGTAAATGAATGTGGCGATTTCCTTTCTATATTTCTCCTGGTCCCTTCCACCTGGAACATAAACGATTGGTGGAATCTGGAATTAAGACAACCACTTCATCACCAACCTCATATTCAATGTCTCTTGACCTTAAATTATGATGGCTCGCATACTTTTCTTGTTGAACTTTAGTGACACCTTCAGCATATGTTGCAGAATCTGTCAGACGATTGCGTAATTCCTGCAAGTAATCGGTCACTGATTCGCAGTCCCTGTGGTAGTACAACTTCTTCCTCCCAACTGGATTTAAGGAATCGCTAAGGGACCCACTGGCGGTCGTCCATGAAACTAAATAGGAAAGGAGGGACACCCGTAGTGGCATTCGGTACTTCTCGATACGCCCACAATAGAAATGGGAGTTGCTTGTCCCCCTCCTCTACTGAGAACTAATGGCATGATGCAGCATGGATTTCATAGTGCCTATCCATCTTTCTACCAGTCCGTTTGCCTGAGGATAGCCAGGGGTTGAAAACCTTGGAGCACAACCCAATCGTTTCAAAAACTCTTGAGTTAGGTTTGCAGCAAAATTAGTTCCATTGTCCATGGCAATATTCTTGGAATCCCTGTCCTCATGAAGACTTCCATAAAAGCATCGCACGTTGCTCTAGCAGTTAAGGATTTGATGGGAATTGCTTCTGGCCAGCGACTGTGTTGGTCTACCACACAACAACAGGTACTGATGACCCCGAGATGATTTGGGATCTATCGGACCCAAAATATCTGCATTAACTACCTGAAATGGCAATTCTGGCCTTCCAACGGCTTCGATGGTGCTCGATCTCTCACTCTAGATTTCCGTCTAACTGGCAGTGGTGACAAGACTCGCAGAATTTCTTGACATCCTTCAACAGCCCATCACACCAAAAAGACATAGCAATTCTATCTCTCGTTTTCTTTGCAGCCAGATGTCCACCTGTCGGAGTTTCATGGGCTAGCTTCAAAAATGTCTGTCCTGCGGCATTCCGGTACAAACCATTGTACATATTTCTGCCCTCCTGCTTCCCCGGTGTGGTATATAATAATTCGGACTCCATCCAATAATTATTCTTTTTCGTCTAGCCTCTGCAAAAACAAGTTTTGTAACGTCGGGCATGATAATTGGTCTTTTCTGAGCTTCTGAACTTGTGATACTGGAGAAAATCGATTTTTCGGTTCTTTCTTCAGGTATATCTCGGGCAAGATATTTATTTCCACTTGCGTAGTCCCAATTTCTTCTTCAGAAGACTGATTTTCAGAGCTCCTTCCCTCCTGATTACATCTCGTCCGTTCACACAAGCTCCATCTGCAGACCCGATTTCCCGTTCTTCCCCTAAATACTTCGCCTTTGCTCTTTCAGCAATTTATAGGACCTTTGGGGTAACTAAGGCTTCTTCATGCAATCCATCTACTACAGCCACTTCCACCCGGACAAAAGGATTTATGTCTTCCTTCCTGTCCATAGACTGAGCGGAATTGTCGTAAGCTGGGCTTCCACTGGAGCTCCTATTGCAGGTCTTAGCATATTTTTCCACTGGATCTAGCCACTCTTCAGGGATTATCGACTTCCGCAGCACTGTAATCTCAGCACCACTATCGACGATTCCACTACGCCTGTGGTCCCCGACTCTAAATCAATTCTTAGAAGTTCTCCATCGGCTTCTTCCACGTACTTTCCCAATCAAAAGCTCGCACGGTTCAATTGAATGCTAACTTCATTTAGACCCTTCTTCTCTGACTCATCAGTTCAGTCTTGGAAATCTGGGCTACTGTAGTGGCACCCTTCGGGCAAAATCTCTTAATATGCCCCTCTTCTTGACACCCGAAACACTTTAATGGCTTCTTAGGAAAGCGCACCATTATTTTGTTGATCCCCATTTCTGCTGCCTTTCAACGGTTTTTTCTCTTCCTCGTTATTCCTCCCCTGGAAGGGTTTTCCTTCATTGTAGTTCTTGCTTGGAAAAGTCCTATTCTGAAAAGGCACCTTTTTCTCTCGAAGTAATCTTGTCTTGAATCTTGAGGATAATCGTTAAATCTATTATTGTGGTTTTGATGAAATGAGCCATTAGAATTTTAGGAACAGATGCCAGGGAAATTATCAATGGCCCCCACTAGATCTGATACTGGTAACCATTTATCGGTTTCTTGCAACACTACGTGGGATCTGACGTGCGTAGGTAAAGTATCTTTATCTTGTCTGCTACAATTAACTCTTTCAATCGTTCAAGTTTTGTTACCTTCCCCGGATTTTAGGTACAGTCAAGGGCAGTTTCTACGCGGGACGCGTATGTGAATAAGGTTTTCCCTTGGCTTTGTTGCAGAGATCAAAATTTCTTTTGTAGGATAGGGGTAATCCTCTTCTCAGAAAAAATTTTTTTATCATCTCATATTGTCAATATTTCATCAGATAGCATGTGTTAAACCCTTGGGGGTAACCCCCCAAATATCAGATTTAATTTTCCGATATTGTTTAGGACTCAAACAACTTGAAAAAACCTCTTGCGTGATGAAAAAAACGGCCACTTTCCCCAGCCCTCTCCCGGGGGACAAAGGAACCCCCCTCAACGCTGACAAATACCCAAAGGGGAAAGGGAATTTCCTGATTATCCCTTCCAACCCCCGGACTGATTTATACCTGGGTCCCCCACCCTTCCATTTTCCGCACTTTTCACTTCCAAAATCACGCATTTTTAATTATGCTTTACGTTCCGCTGTTTTTCTTCCCGTTCAGTTCCCCTTTAACCCTCTCTCGCTCGGGTCTCCCTGACCCTTCTCGCTCGCGTTCATCCCTGACCCCCCCTCTCCCCACACGCTCCCATAGGACACTATTAACCCCCTCCTTAACCAAACTTCATCATAAATTGGCGATTGAGTTATAGTATTCTTTTAAAAAAAAAAAGCTTGCATCTACCGGAAATTGCTTTACCAACTCAACAACCAAATTTTTCAATTCCTCTTTCTTAATTTCCCAAGAAATGAAGACATTTTTAATTTTTCTAAAGGGTTTTCTAAATTAAAAACAATTTTTAGCAAAAAATCAAAATAAAATAGTATGAAATTATCAAAATTTCACTTCTTCCCTAAATTCAGAATCGTTAGAAATTTTTCATTTCTAAATTAACTCCCCCAAAATAATACTTTTTTCCCAAAAATAATTTTTTTTTTTTTTCCCACAGAAAAAAGCTTATAGAAAAAAAACACCCTAGAAATTTTTATTCCATGTATTTCAAAATTTCAATAAAAGATCATGTGTTAAGTTATTTCTACTGTATTTTAAAATACCATAATAATATCAGCATCTAGAAATTTATATTACCCGTATTTCAAAAATAAAATAATAAAAAAGTAGCATAATACAACTTATTTTTTATTAAATAAACAAACCACCAACCTTTTCTCGTATCGTGTTCCGAATACGTAATCCACAGCGGCCAAATATACCTTCCCGCGGGTTGTAGTGAAGGGAAAAAAAAAAATTTATAATCTATTCGCCCCCCAATTCTTACCCAAGAAAATTAATAGCGAATTACAAGAATTATATCACCATATATTACCCCGGTTTTACCACATCACAATTTTTGTTTTCCCAACGTACTATACTACATAAGAGCATTCAAAATATCTTAAATTATAACCTATGCATATTAAATAAACAATCTAAAAAAACATGGATTTTTTTTACAATTTAAAAAAAATAAACAGGTATACTTTACACAATATTAATTTAACTTTTTTTTTCAAACCAGCAAAAAAAACTAAATAAGTATGTCCCCCCGTTTAGTTAAAAAAATCAAGTGGTTCATTTATTTTTTTACTAAATATTTTTTCTTCGGCTTACCACTACCGCTGATATCAGAACGAATACCTCGTAACCGTGGAATGCGCCATTTCCAGTATGACCCCCCTTTTGCTCTGGAAAAAACCAAAACCCCCATTGCACGTTAAAAAAATACTTATTCGTAAAAACTTCAGCGGCGGAAATAAAGGGAATTTTCACTACCTTTCCCCGCCGATCTTCTCGCCCTTTTTTATTTAAAATTTCATCACCCAAATTTTCTGTCCAGAACACATAATTAGCTGTCGTACTGCGCCACTGTGGTTTGTTCGTCTTTTTATGTGATAAAAAAATTCAAGCTGACCCCAAAAACATAAACCAACAAGATGAAAATTAGTGGGCTCGATTTAATAACATTTAAATTAGTTTTAGAATATAAATTTAAAATGCAAACCATATAAAATTTTAAAAAAAATAAACGTCCTTTCAATTTTACAACACCCTCTTCCGTCCTTTTTTATTTTTCCAATTTCCCACAAACAGGTCACAGTTATTTGTTTTCACTCTTTTCCAGACTTACAATGACGATCAAAGCGCCCCTGGCGCCCCCAGATGATTTGGGAAAACAAAGGTCTGATCTCTAAAAATTTCTTTTAAAATCATGCTTTATTTAAGTTTTTTAAATTTTTGGGTAAAAACTTAAATTAACAAAACGGATCCCTTTATTTGGGTTAATTTTAGATAGAGGCTTCCCGATAGTAGTAATTTTATGCAATTAAAAAAAACTTATTTTCTTATTTCCCCATGCCTCATTTTAAACAAATTTTATTCAATAACCAATAGTTGCTGCCCCTCATAAAAATACTAAATAATTTAGAATGAAAGAATATGCATTATGTTTATATTTCGTTTATTGAGATTTCTTTCTTCAGTTTCTGTTCTTCAAACTCAAAAAGATTCAAAGCATAGATTGATGAAAGAAGTGATAAGAAGAAAATTGCTTTTGAAAAATGTCAAAAAATAAATGGTGTATCTATAATAATAAAAGAAAAGGTTGTCTGTCTTTTGTGCCCTGTCTTCGGATGTAAAAGACCTATTTTATACTGCCACAGGGGAAATTTTGAAATTTTAAAGATAGATTCTCTTTTAAAAAACGTGTGCACCTGAGGCTTAGTTTTTTTTATATTTGTTCCATTTTAGAGAAAATTCGAATTTTCTGAAAAAAATACACCACTTTCGCCCAAATCCGATAAATTTTTTTCTTTCCTGATTGCCATCGGCTGAAAAAAATTTAAAAAAAACTTTTAACAAAAACATTTAAAATTTAAAAAGTTTATTTTATTCTTTTTTTCCATTACTTTCAGAAAACTAAATTCATTATTTGAAAAATAATTGACACGTTTCAAGTGACGTAATTTCCCCCAGTCTTCATTCCGGATTTATTGTGGGTTTATTTGATGGGTTTTTCCTTTATTTTTCTTTTGACTGCATGTATGCATATTTTAAACAATAAATGGGATAGTTTAAACTATTACTGAACTATGATGGTAATAAAGGCCAGCGCACTAGAGCTATTATGTGTTATGTCTTTTTTTTTTTGCCAAAACTCGCCAAGTTATTAACTAAAATTCGCCAAAAAAGGCAATTTCTTTTATGAATAATTTTTAAACTGGGTCGGTTGTTCGAATTCATTGTGTAGAGCTGTATAATGGGTGTGGGTAGCTATATTTATTTCTCGCCAAATATTTCCCAAATCGCGCCAAATGAGCTAAAAAGGTTTTATGTAAATTTTTGAGGGAATTGTGATGACATTTATGGGGTTTCATTTTATAGCGTATTTTTCATTTCGGGGAAATTTTTAAAGGGAATGAAACGGGATTTTTTAATTTTTTAACGAGCGGAAACAATAATAAGTTTATGATTTTTCCCATAAAAAGGTTATATGGGACACATATTTGGAATCTATTTTATATTTTTTTTATTCCCCTGCGAAGAAACGGGTATAAATTTGCTAGTTTTAAAATATAGAATTGAATCATGTGTTAATTTTTAAGTTAAAAATAATTATAATTAATGTCACCCTTTTTTCAGAAGCTAATTTTGGGAATAATTTTATTGTTCTTTTGGAATAAAAATGGGCCCATTTAAAAGAAAATTTCATTTTGAGATTGTAAAATTAAAAAAATAGGAAGGCATTTGTTTTGGGCAGGTTGCAGGAAAAAAACGCTTGGGAAATTTCTGTAGTATTGCTGCCCTTATTTTGCAGTTTTTTGAAAATCTGCAGGACAAATACTGCTGAATCGCCACAAACTGCTGTTGTCATTTCAGCTTACTAGAAAAGTGCTGGTAAATCGCACCTTGCTGTAAATTGCCGCTGGAAAAAGCAGTAACTGTTGGATAAACTTTCCGTCTCCCCTGCTGGAGGGAAAAAAACCCTGTCTGGAAATAAGTGATGGATTTTCTGCTGGCCAGCACAAACCCGGACAGTCACTTTTTCCCGCGGCAATTTTTTGAATTTGAAGTATACTTTTTCCCGGCCCTACCGAATCAGCAGTTTTGGTTGCTGGAAGGGCAGCAGTTTCCCATTGCTGTCTCAGCAAAAATTTTTTTTTTGGGTTATAAGCTTGTTATTTTGCCGGACCTGAACCTGGAACCTACCGCATGCAAGACGAAAGTCTTTTACCGATGGGGCCCCCAACCCTAAACGGTCGAGTTGTATGAAAAAAGAAAGGGAATGTTTACCACATTGGGAAATTTTCGTTTTGTGCAATCGTGAAATAGAAAACAGGCCATTATATCAGTAGCTGTTCTGGCAATTTTGAACAGGGGTCTATGGAAAGCCCTCAAACTTTGGAAGGGCCGGGATAAAATAAAACCCCTAATATCAGATTATCAGAATGGGTAGGATATTATAATATCCTGATGGAGTGGCCCAGTGGAGGGATAAATTTGTCAAAAAAAAATTTTTACATAAAAAAACCTATAATTAGGGTTATTAAGGGTACACCCGTGCAACGCCGGTTTATAAAGTAGGACTTGTATAAATTTGACCTCCTCGGTCTAAATGGCTGGCTGAAGCAAGAAATATATTGGTTTGAAGATAAAAATTGACTCAAAATGGCCAGGCTGAAATAAAGAAATTTGTGGTCTGGGAAGTTTAAATAACTTGTAGGGAGTTTTTTCTTAATATTTTGGGGTTTAAAAATGGAAATGAATTGGTTTGAAGATAAAAATTATTGAGTGGTAATTGAATGTCGTGTGGTTTTTCATATTTTGTTTTTTTTGTAATATTATTTTTTTATATAATATATGGGTAAAATAGAATATCAAAAGAAAACTACAATTATAAATTTTCAATATAACAAATGTATTTTTTGGGGAAATCTGTCTTTTATAGCGGTCTTTTGGCTAAATGATGAGTATACAAAGAAAGCAATATTTAAATTTAAAAAATTATATTGAATCTAGTTTAAAGTTTTTTTAAATAAAAACCGCTTTTTAATTTGTGAATATACAAACCAAAATTTGTATATACACTGTTTTAAACACAAATGATATCCACATATTCAAGTAAATTCCTCCAGAAGTAGGAAACCAAAAAGCATACAACTTTTTTTTATCCCTATATTTTGATTAATTGTTAAAATCCAATACTTGCAGCAGACACCCCCCCCAATTTGCTCAAAAAACATTTTAAATTACTAAATGAGACCTGTTAATTTAATCAACTCCTTCTAAAGAATGAATACAAAATTTCTGTACTTACTAGAAACAGGAACCTATGTCCTGCATTTTGTATATAAATTAAGAGTTTCAATAAAATTAAGGAGCAATCAATAAAAAGATTCCATGGAACCTGTGTACTCAATGAGAAAAACAATCGAGAAATGCTGATGTGCACTTGTTATACAAAACCTTTATTCAGAAGAGAAACCTAATTGCGCGAAGATGAAAATTGAATGGGCATTAGGACAGAATTGCTGCAATTGTTTAAATTGAAAATTTTAGTAAATATGTATAATTGTGATAGGTAGTGGGGGATGTGAAATAAAGGAAAATTTTAGGGAAAAAATTTGGAATTGAAATTTTATCCATACTATTTTATACAATTAAATATGTAAGTTTTATTTTGTTTGAGATTTCAAACAGTGTTTCCAAATAATGGGCATTTTTGACGGGAGATTTTGGAATTGCGTTTTTCTATGTTTTTAATCTCTCGATGAAATAAAGTTTTTAAACCCTCGACTGGGAAGACGACTAAAACAAAAACGAAAGTCGAGGCTATTTCTCAAGATACAAAAAGTACCGTCAAGCGGGTATCGTTGGCAGGAGGGTAAGATGGTCCACGCGTCCGAAAAAGATTTGTTTCTTAATTTCTTTATAAAATGATTCCATCTTTAATTGTTTACATTTTTGGAAAGGTGAAAACTTTTTTTACTTCATTTCATGGTAAAAAAAAATTACTCATTCTAATTTTGGCAATAGTACAAATTACGTTTGTATTCCTACGAGCATTTAATAACAAAATCTATTTTTCTAATTTGTCTAGCAAATAAAACACTATACTCTTCTTTTTTTATGGGATGACTATTACACCATTTGTTTTAATCTAAGTGAATACTTTTTATGCTATATTTAAATATTGGTCACTGGAAACTTTTGCCGATGAATGAGGGTAATTTAGTCCAAGATGAAGGATTTCTTTATGGAACTTTGCACTTTAAAAAAGGATGTAAAAATGCATTCTGGTTTAATATTTTGAGAATTTTACTTTTTTTGATACATTTTTAGATGATATTTTTTAGTTAAACGATTTTACAATAAAAAGAATAAAAATAAAATCAAAGAATCGTTTTTAAAAATTCAAAATCGCAATGCGAAAATATAAACAATTTAAAAATTCTAATTACGAATATATTATTTTTTCCTTTATAATAAAACGTTTTTTTTTTATAAAAATAAATTTTTTATTAAATCTTGTTCTAAAAATAAGTATTTTCCCATTAAAAATAATTTTCTTTTAGCAACCGAAATCAATATGGTATTTCATAGTGTAATAATTCTGATGCACTGCAATGTTTAAAAGTTAAGTTAATAACATTTTAATAACATGTATTTCCAGTAAACAGAAAAAAAATTTGGCCGAGTTTGATTAACTGTTTTTAAGTGATGGTTTAGTGCTTGTGCGGTATTTTCTGCTGGAAAGATTTTTTACGGGTGTGGTATGGGGGATTATCTTGCAAAATGTTGGGGGGCTGCGGTGTCTATAGTATGCTGGTTAGGCGGTTTTTTGCTGAGCCAGTTTGGAAAACATCTTTTTGAGAATAGTTGTGTTCCGAGCATTTGGGAGAAGGGAATAAAATTTTTTTGGGAAGGTTTTTTGAACGTCACCTTTTTTACGGTTTTAAATTTTAAAAATGCATTTTTTAAACTTATTTCAGATTAGTGGATTTGAACAACATTGAAGGAATTATAACCTATTATTAGAAGTATTTTTATGTGTTAGTAAAAAAAAAAGTGAGGTAAATGTTAATATTATACGTTGTGAAAACGTATGTTCAAAGTAAAATTTTTGATAATCAGTATATTTTTTTTAAACGTAGAATTATATTAATTTTTTATTTTTTTTTGGTTAGTTTGTTTTCACGATTGATGTATTCCTTAATAAATACATTCTTGGATTATATAAAGGCAAGTGGCCATTTTGTTTCAGGATAGTTTTTTAAATTTTTGAAATCATCAAAAAAATTTTTGTGGTTTTTCGTCATTTTATGTGATAGAAATTCAAAAGACTGAAACATAAACCAACAAGATGAAAAAAGAGCTCGATTTAAAAACATTTTTAAAGTTAGTTTTTGAATACAATTTAAGCAAACCTATATCAAAATTTAAAAAAATAAAAAATCCTTTAATTTTTCAAATTCTTGCCATTTTATTTCCAATACCCCGACAGGTACAGTTTTTTGCTTCACTCTTTTTTGACTTACAATGCGATCACAGGCCCTTGGGCCCCCGTGAGTTGGCAAAGTTTTATCTTACAATTTTTAAAATCATGCTTTTTTAAAATTGGTTTTTAAATTTTGTAAAAAAAATAATTAACAAAACGGATACTTTGGGTAATTTTTTATGAGGGGTTTCCCTAGAGTAATTTTGCAAATTTAAAAAAAAAAATTTTTTTTTTTCCGCTTTTTTAAAAAATATTATTCAATAACCAATAGTGGCGTCCCCCTAAAAAAAATAAAAATTTAGAATGAAAGAAAAAAAAATTTTTTATATTTTTGTTTTTTTAGATTCTTTTTCTTTCAGTTCGTTCTTTCAAACTCAAAAAGATTCAAAGAAGATTGATGTAGAAGGATAAAAAGAAAATTGCTATGAAAAAAACAAAAAAAAAAAGGTACATAATAAAAAAGAAAAGCTGTCTGTTGTGTGTCGTCTTGGATCGTAAAAACTACTTATATGCCCCCCAAGGAATTGAATTTTAAAGAAATTCTCTTTTTCTAAGTGTGCACCCTGGGCTTGTTTTTTTTTAATTTTTTCCCTTTTTGAGAAAATTGAAATTTTTTTAAAAAAAAAAAACCCTTTCGTCAAATCGATCATTTTTTCTTTTTCCGATGCCTCGGTGAAAAAATTAAATAAAACTTTTAAAAAAAAAAAAATTTTAAAATTTAAAATGTTTTTTTATTCTTTTTTATCTTTAGAAAAAAATCATTTTTTTAAAAAAAAATTTACACGTTTTTAAATGACGTAATTCCGCCAGTCTTATTCCGGATTTTTTTGGGGGTTTTTGATGATTTTTCCCTTTTTCTTTTTTCGCATGTATGCAATTTTTTAACAA
>JAFNEN010003371.1:0-13280 GCA_019343175.1 Oedothorax gibbosus
TAACAAGTCGACACTTGTCGACACACCTTTATCACATATAAGATCAGTTTTCAGGCCCGGCTCTAAAACATGTTTTTAAGATCAAACTAGTCGCAGATTTGATGTTTTACTGGTTATCATATTCGGTACATCTAAATTGTCTAGTAAAATCCAAATTCATCTCCCCTCGGAGATACATGGATATGGAATTCCATTTCTCAACCCCCCGATACTTTCAAAATCCCTTCGTTTTCTAACCTTCAATGATTGCACACGTAGACGCTGCGGAACATAGCGACGAACTTCATGGGTTTTATCCCTTTATTCGCAGATGTAATGCCTATACCATTTTTTGGCTCTTCAGTGTACTGTACAAGTCAAGTATATCACCCACAGTTGATTGTTGAAATTTTAAGAAAACAAAATGTTCTTTTCTAAGAGTATAGAATAAAAAAAATCACCAAATAAACTTTCCTATGGATTAAAATTAAACATTCAAAACGACGAGGAAAAATTTCACTGTAACGAAACAAATGTTTGCAAAACCCAAAAAACAAGTTTTATATAGAATTAAAAATCACCAAAATAAAAATTTCATCGATTAACCAATATTAAATGATAATAAACAAATACAAAGGGAAACCTCTAACTATGAACATTCTATAAAAAGGCTTTTAAGATAGCAACTTATTAAAATTTACAAAACATTAGAAAAGTAGAATTTCAAAAACTATGCTAATTGAAGCTGACCCCTTGTATATTGAAAATAAAATGCAGAACATATTTATAAAAAAATGAAATACAGAAACTTAACTAATAATAAACTTCTATAAAAATTTTCTTGAACAACCAGAATAAATATTTTTATTTAAAATATTTTCAAAATTAATACCCTGCTCAAAAATTAGGGGAATTCATGGTTCATCAAACCCTTTCACCCCCAATGATTCCATTTGGAATCATCAGTTTTGTGATTTTTTCCCACCCCATTAAGTCGAACTATTTATCGTTGGAGGAAAAATCATGTTTTTTAAAGATTAAATAATGTTTGTTTTAATCAAATGAAAATATAAAAAACATGGTAAAATAAAATTCCTCCCAAAACATTTTATAAATAAAATTGACCTTAAATTTTTAACCGTTGGCTTCTTAGATGTTTAAATTCATTTAAACTTTTTAAACAAATAAAGTTATAAAAAATTATTGTTATAATTTATTCAAAAGTTATGATTCCAATTCCCCCCCCCCCCCCCCTTAAATTTTATTTTAAAAAAATTTAGATTTTTTTCCATATTCTTCTGGATGTATAATTGAATCTATTTCACAAATTTTAGAATAAAAAATAAACTTGAAACTGAAGGGTTAACAAAAGTACCAAAGTGCTCCCCCAAAATTGTTTTGAGTGGTTTAGTTACTTTTGGTGTTGCTTTGAATGTCCTTAAAAAATCGGTGTGTACTATAGATTAAAAAATTTTATCTATCAAAGGTATTTGATAGATAAAATCCAATCCAATTTTATCAAAGATCCAATTTTATCTATCTTTAATCACAAGTCGGCAACTAAAAGTTTAGCCAAAAAAAACTTTCAGAAATTTAACAACTGTAAACCTGGCGAACTGAGTCTTTTTGCAGTTTTTAAGAATGCACCCTCATTATTATAATTGTAATAAAATGAAGAACATTTTTACAAAAAAGTGAAATTTTCTAAAAAAGTTAACTAATAAAATTCATATAAAATATTTCTTGAACAATTTGAATAAATATTTTTTTGTAAAAAAATTGGTTTTAAAAAAAAAAAATCCAGTCCCTGGCCCAAATTATTCACCACTGTTTTTTTTTTAGTAATTTTATGTTTCATAATAGAGTTTCCTTATGCAATAATGGTATATTTAAACTACAATATTTTTGATTTTTATTAAAAGAATTGCTGTAGAATGACCTTGTTGATTGTTGTACAAAACCACTATATTTCAAAATGGGATGTGTCTTTTTTTTACATGAAATCTTTCAGTGTTTCTATAATTTGTCCGGGACTGTAAATACCAAGTTTGAGGGAGTTTTTAAGATGTTTAAAAGCAATCTTACTTCATAATAGTTATTTACAACAATGTGAAAAGTAACACTTTTTTAAAAAATATGATTTTATTTCACGATCGAGTGAAAAATGCCCCTTTTTAAAAAGTTTACTTTTCACACGTGTTTCATACCCTATTTTTTTATAATTACGTGAAAAAAAAAATAAATCTCATTGGTTCAAAAAAATTCACTGGCTAATTTTTTTTTCTAAAGAAACGGCATCATAAATCTCTGGAACTACAAAAGGAAAACTAATTTTTAGTTTAAAGTCAAACATTTGAACAGGGGTACTGATTCAAAATTAAAAAATAATAATAATATTTATAAATAAAGCAGATCAATAAATTTCTGGATTTTATGAAAAATTATGAAATAGAAATTTTACTTGAAATGTTGGCATCTTATGAAAAGAGTGAAAAAAAAGTACTTTTTTTCACTGCTTTTTTGGGTGAAAAAAAGAATTTTGTATCACTGTTTCTAAAAAAAAAAAACTTTTCGCCGCATCTGATATTAAAATTTAGTGTAAAAATGGATTTTTTCCGGCAATTTAAAAAAAAAATTTTCATTGTACTTTAAAAAAAAAACCCGGCGTGTACTATAAAATTAACAAATCTGTTTTGTCAAGAAGTGCTTTTAAATCACTTTTATAAGGCCCCCTGCTGAGGTTGCTTTTTCGGATACAAAGGACCTTCCATTGACCAATTAGAAACCTTTGAAAGTCGGGCAACTAAAAGTTTTTTCAATGGAATATACTGGCAGCAAAGTTTCATCAAGAACCCTTTTAACATGGACCACTCGGGCCGAGTAGCCTATGGTCGAAACTCGGTCTCGGGATCGGAAGGTCCTGCGTCGAGTCCCGGTACCACTGAAACCTACCGAGTATATGGAGTACGTGCTCGTTAAATCTGCTGGGTCCGAAAGTCCTCTAAGTTCCCATACCAAATCAATACCTCTGGGGGTGCCCAAACCAATTCTGGGGATCCTCTAGTTGGCCTCTGTCTCTAAAAATGAGATGGATCCACTTATGTGTGTGTGTGGTCTGTTGTGTCTGTCTTACTTGACGCTGGTTTATAAGCGGGTCGCTTGACCAAGCACACAAACCTGAATATATATGTCTACCAACCAACCAACCAACCACATAACACTATCCCTTTAACTCCTATTTAAGTTTGAATTATCATCGCACTAGAGATACACGAGGGCTACTGGCGACGGGCGTCGTATTTCAGAACCACAGTCAAGTGACGAGCCGACACCTGAGTAGGCACCCTGCGCAATCGTTAAGGGCAACATCGTACGCAGCGTTAGGACTTTGAAGGATATTTAACGTGCACTACCTCCACACGGGGTATTATTCGTCGGACATTTTTGGCTGCACGGGCCGTTTATAGGCCGGCAGTTATTTTGGCAATGCCCGTACCCGAACCTGGGACCTTCCGCATGCTAGGCGAATGCCTAACCGACTGGGCTCCTAAGCCCCTTAACTAATCCTAACTAGCCCCTTAACTTAAGGCCCATTGGATTTCTTAAGGCACATATTTACATCAGTTGAGCCTTGTTAACATAAACTTGCTGGACATGAAATTTCGAATAGGATGAGCATTTCAGCTACCAACTATAGTCCTTCTGATCACAACGCAAGCTTCAAAAGCACTTTTACCCCATTAGGACAAATCCTGATCTCAATTGCAGGGAAAAACACCTTTCTAAGACAACTCTGGGCGTGTTAAATATTTTAACAAATGTTTTTTTCCGATATGATAAATGTAGGCTGGCTGACAGGGCTCTATAATGACACTTTTTTTTTAATTTTCAATAAACCACAACAAAATAATCAAACCCATTTCATAAAGTGCGATTATAGAACACGGTAAGGCAGCTTTGAAACTGCAAAACAGTTTACCTACCTGGGAACTCTGATCTCAAGTGGCAATGATCTGAAAATTGAAATAAATAATAGAATCTTCATGGCTAATAGAAGTTTTTAAGGCTACAGAAACCAATTTAGGTCTAAGTTTATTTCTGTAAACACCAAGCTGAGCATTTATAAAACTTTAATCAGACCTAGTGTCCTATATGGAAGTGAATGTTGGACCCTCAATAAAACAGTGGAAGAAAAGTTGCTAATATTTGAAAGGAAATTATTAAGGAAAATATTCGGACCTATTCAGGAGAACAATGAGTGGAGAATTCTTTACAACTATGAAATTTACAGAACATTTGCCAAATTTGGCGGGACCGACATTGTGAGAACTATAAAAGCATCCCGAATTAGGTGGCTGGGCCATCTGTACAGATGTCCCGATGATTTCCCCACCAGAAAAGTGACTTTTTCCAAAATTGAAAGTACTAGACGTAGAGGACGACCACCCACATGATGGTTAGACGATGTTGAAAGGGACCTCAATCTAATAGGAGTCAACCGATGTAGAGCTATTGCGGCTAATAGGGCAAACTGGAGGAGGATCAGCGAGTCAGCCTTGGCCTGCAAAAAGCTGTTGAGCTTATGAAGAAGAAGAAGGCAGCTACATTTATCATACAGCATAAAAAGTTTGTTAAAATGATATTTGTTTAAATACAGCCGAAGTAATGTGTCTAAGAAAATTACTTTCCCCTTATTGAATTAACACAGAGAGAGGGTTTGGAGACCCGGCTAACACTTCCATAACAACAACAATTAAGTAGTCCAACCTTTAAGTTGCCACTTAACTAGTCAAACCATTAAGTTGCCAGTAGTACAGCTGACAATGTTCCCAATCAATTTCATGTAAACCTGACCACAGAAGTGTATTTAAGTCATACCCTGTGTCACAGCGTGACTTTGAAATACTTGTGGAGCCTGCACTTGGCCCTTGGCTCCAAATGTAGGAGCGGCTCCAGTTTTGGGGAGCTAGCTTCAGGCTGAAGGTAGAACAGGGTTCATACTCTATCTATGATAGTAAAATTCAGGAGTTTCTAAGGGGTTTTTCAGGAGTGCAGCAATGGAAATTCAGAAGGTAACAAGGAATAAAATTGAATACATTTGTATTCATACGTATTAGTCTAGTGACTTCAAAGCACTTCAAATGATGAAACAGAAGGGAAAAAATCTTCTAAAGAGTTGTGTGGTGCATTATGGGACAATAACTAGTATCACGATTTCCGAACTGTATTTTCTACTGTGCATGTGCAGTAAACTTATTCTGAATAAAGTAAACGGAGAAAAACAATTGTGTTGTCAATTTATTTCAGGAGAGGGAAAAAAATATCAGGAGTTAAGACACTAATTTCAGGAGTTATAAGGGCCCTTAGAGAAAAATAATGCAATTCAGGAGTTTTTCAGGAATTTCAGGAGGCGTACGAACCCTGGTAGAAGGACAGGTTCTGATCCTTATGGCAGGTGAATACACTGTAATCCAATGGGGGGAAAAATACTTTTCTAAGCCAAATTATTCTGGCTGTGCTAAATATTTTATATAGCCCTGTAAGCCACCCACATAAAAAAAATATTAAAAAAAAAAACATTTGCAACAATATTCAATACAGCTTGAGTAATGTGTATTAAGGCCTTATCACACGAGAGCTTGTTCGTTCAGCGAAGTCCGTACGCCATATCAAAAACTGGTTATTGGAGTAGTTTTTGCTGGATGAGCTTTTTCGAGTCCACCTGAAAAAATCCGGCTCCTTTTTGCTGTTCGAACGGCTGCTCCAATCAGAACGAAGTTCAGTCGTGACGTCACGTTGTTACATGTTGTCACGCCTGTTAAACTTGTGATGTCTTGCATGACGTAGCCGTTCTCTCGTTGATGTTTTTGCTGTCCCAAAAGTTGTTAGACGAGCGACGTTTGTACCGTGTGATAAGTGCTTTAGAAAATTACTCAATTCCATTGGATTAACACAGAGAAAACCAGCTACGGCGCGATAAAATTGCTAGACAAGGCATCTCATAATTACAGTATAGGAACAGATTAGTACTCGTAAGTAGTCCAAGCCTTAAGTTGCCACTTAAGTAGTACAGCTAACAACAGTCCCGGTCATTTTCATGTATACAGCAGTGTATTTAAGTCATACCGGGTGTCACTCACAGCGTGACTTTGAAATACTTGTGGAGCCTGCGCTTGGCCCTTGGCTCCAAATGTAGGAGCGGCTCCAGTTTTCGGGAGCAGGCTTCGGGCTGAAGGTAGAAGGACAGGTTCTGATCCTTATGGGAGGAGAAGACACTGTAGGTTGAAGACCTGGAACAAGGAGGAACAAAATTTAGGAAAATACTGTTGTTGTTGTTGTTACTAATGCCACTTGGGAAACCAAGCTCTTCCCACTTAGCGCAGGGGTCCATCCAGGTTTTTTTTACAGGGTCCCTTTTTTGTGAATTTGTGAAGTAATTTTGTGAAAACTTTGTATTTTTGTGAATTTTTTTTGCGTACATTGCTATTTTAAATTTTTGGATTAACCTTCCATCAGGCGCAAGACATTGACAATCGATTTTAACGGTGATTGAGTTTATAGATTTGTTAATAACGTAAACAAAATTAGGATTTCAGTTGATCACGATGACTTTCTAGACAATTTTAAAGATTCTGATACACTTTTTGAAAAATAGAAAAGTTAGGAAATTTTAACTCGCTGTTATTCATCAATTTTGTGAACTGAGATGCCGTCGTAATTTTGTGAAGAGGCCGTTTTCAGCGATCATAATTTTGTGAAGGGGCCATTTTTAACGATAGTAATTTTGCGGGTAAGGATGCGCGTTAAGCGGGTAAGGATTAAGGCAAATGGGTGCGGTTCCTGAGGAGAGATGCCCGTGTAGAGACTACACGGCAGGAATCCGTCTTGGCATCGTGCTGACAGATGCTGCCATCTATCGCCATATCCGCAATTTAAACATGTCCCCGAAGAGGAGGGAAATAGTCCCGGGACCTGTACCCGTGGGAAACTGCGCCATGACCGCCGGACCCACAGATTTTAACGAGCATGTACTCCGCACATACTCGGTGGGTCTTCAGTGGTATCGGGACTCGATCGCGGGACCTTCCGATTCCGAGAACGTGGCCTTAACCACTAGGCTATCCACGGCCTTTGAGTACTATATAGTAGACTCCCTCTAACTGGGAAAAGTTAATGTTCAAAAAGTAAAAGATATCATAAAACTTTAAATTATAGTGAAAAAAATATACTTCCGTAATATTAACAAAAACCATTTATGGCTCTGGGGCCCAGTGGCGTAGTGGTAGTGCTTCGCATTGTCATGCCATAGGTTCAGTTCGAATCCTGGATTGGGTGAGGTTCGCTCAAGCTTTCATCCCTAAAGTGGGTTGATAAATTGAGGACCAAGCATGCTTGGGAACTAAGCAGGGTGTTATGTGTGAGATTGACCACCTAACCAGGACACACACTTAGCACGCCAGAGCCATTGGTCATGTATGCTGAAATGGTCACAGCAGGCCTTGGCCCACTAACAGGCTGCTGTTGCAAAAAGGAGTTTTAGTTTATTTCGGGCCCAACCATTCAACAGCCTCACCCTCGTTGACACCAATGCAGTTGCCAGCTGAAGACTAATCGGACAACACTGTCCAGAATTGAACTGCAACCCTATTGACTATTATAGTTTAGTTTAGTTTTGAATTATCGTCGCACTAGAGCTACACGAGGGCTATTGGCGACGAGCGTCGTATTTTAGAACCACAGTCAAGTGACGAGCCGACACCCGAGTAGGCACCCAAAGCAACCGTTAAGGGCAACATCGTACGCAGCGTTAGGATTTTGAATTATATTTAACCTGCACTTCCTGTACACAGGGTATTATTCGCCGGACATTTTTGACTGCAAGGGCCGTTTATAGGTCAGCAGTTATTTTGGTGATGCCCGGACCCGAACCTGGGACCTTTCGCATGCTAGGCAAAGGCCTAACCGACTGGGCTCCCCAGCCCGAATGACTATTATAACCAGGCTTGGCACAAATCACTTAAGGGGGAATGGGCGCGCTGGACCGTTGTGTCTCCAAACACCACATTTGGGGGCCCTGGCCACAAGGAAGATCTAGCCCTAACGCTATTTGTATGCTTGTGACATTTGTATGAAATGAAAAGTATACATTTTGAATGAGTTGTTCGTAAGTAGCACCACTTTTAAAACAAAACCTAATGTTTAAAGAAGTTTTACAAATTAAGAGAGATTGTCAGTCCCATAGAGCTGATACTAATACATAGAGCTACTGATAATATACATAGAGCGACATAGCGAGCGAATGATACATAGAGCGACTAATACATAGAGCTGCTGATACTAATTCATAGAGCTACTAATACATAGAGCTAGTTTTGGAATCACAACTTCCGCAGAAGTATTGCTTTGCCATGTTAGCCCCTTTTCCTCAGGTATGGGAATCAACATAACATCGAAATGAAACAAATTTGAAACAAAAATGTTATCTAGTTATTTAATTGTATATTTTTGAAGTTTTAAAACGCCAAAAATATACAGCAGATGGCGACACTATTTTAAAACTTTATCAAATAATAATTCAATAACCGGATGTTATTTTCTTTTCAATTTTGTTTTAAATGGATGTTATGATGATTCCCATTCCTGGTGACAATGGGATAACATGGCGAACCAATTCTTTTGCAAAAGTTATTTCAAAACTAATGCATTAGCTCTATGGGACTGACAGTCCCTCTTCATATCCTTTTGTAAACAGAAAATACTTTTCATTTAAGAACTCACAGAAGGCACATGGTGTGGAATTGGGCGTCCGTCTTGAAGTCCTCTTGAATCTTTTGGATGGTTTCCCTGGACTGCTTCTCGGTGAGCAGCAACGACGGGAAATGAGGATACTCTGCAAAGAAAATCAACGTTTACAGTTATTCAAGTTCATAAAACAGGGAGACATGGAGGGCTAAGGTCTTACCTTAAATAGCCGGACCAGAGGTCATGATCAGAAATTGAATAAATCGAGCTTTAGAAGGGAGGTAAGAAAACATTATTTTTGCAATAGAGTTGTCAATGAGTGGAATGCTTTACCAGATTATGTGGTGCATTCGAAGAGAGTAGCAGATTTTAAGAAGAAATGTGACGGTCATTGGAAACTGGTAATGTATTAGATTTATTTTGGACCAACCTTGCTGGGCCTCTGGCCTGTTGTTGGTCGACAATTTTTGTATTTGTATTTGTTTTTAAGTTTGAGTTGAATTATCGACACATTAGAGGGCTATTGGCAACGGGCATCGTAATTCAGAACCACAGTCAAAGGATGAGTCGCCACCACAGTAGGCACCCAACGCAATGGGAAGTTGGAACACCAGTTTTAACTTTTCTAAATTACTATCAGCCTAGTAGTTAAGTCCTCGTTCTCGGAATCGGAAGGTCCCGCAATCGAGTCCCGATACCACTGATGACCCACCGAGTATATGCGGAATACGTGCTCGTTAAAATCTGTGGGTCCGAAAGTCCTGTGGGCGGTCATGGCGCAGTTTCCCACGGGTACAGGTCCCTGGAGACTATTACTCTCCCCATCAGGGACTTGTCTAAATTGCGGAGGTGGCGATAGGTGGCAGCATCTGTCAGCACGATGCCAAGGCGGATTCCTGCCGTGTAGTATCTACACGGGCATCTCTCCTCAGGAACCGCACCCATTTGCCTTAATTCTGGCCCGCGCTGCGGGAAGAGCTTGGGTTTCAGAAGTGGCATTCATTAGTAACAACAACAACTAAATTACTATTAAACCTGGGGTCCCGGTGGCAGAGGACAATAATCAACACCAGATATTCTGTGAACCATCCATTGAAGCTCGTAGGGAGTTTAGGTAATCTTCTATTATTGCCCTTTTTGTGTGGCTTTAAACACTATCTAGAGGAATATTTCCATCCCAATTAAGGTTAATTTATTGGTTATACAGTAACCCCTCGCTATATCGCGCCTCGTTACATCGCACATTTGTATATATCGCGCCTTGTATCATGTCTCCCCTTTCGTAGCAAACATGGTCGCTGCGAGAGCAAATGCACCCCCTCCTCCCGGATTTCAAAGTTCGAAGAAAAAAAGTAGTAGAACAGTTTTTAAAAAATTCACCTATTTCGCTTTCGATTGAGTGTGTAAAGGTACATAGGTGATTATAATATGTGTATAATTTTAAACAGCACATACCACCCTATTTTGCAGCTAACCAGCTATAACCTTTCGCCGAAGGGGTAGAATATTGTGACTTGGGCGTCAAATCGTAGCCTACAGGCGGCAAATCTTAAAATCCGGCCCTGGTGCAAAGGGTCCAACAGTATTATCCCTATTTATAATAGCCAAGTTACACAAATACTTGAGTTAGGGTGCTTGAAATGTGTAAAACGTAAGAATGATCAAAGACACTAAAATATTTTGGTGTTCAATACCACATCAGTAACTTTTTAGGAACTTGCATACCTTTTTTTGTATTTCACTTATTTTTAAGGAGATTGATTTTTAAAGAACTTGGACTTCTTTTACAGAGAGGTTTTTGCTGGGATAATCATTTTTTTAAATTTTATTATTCAGGGTTGCCACACTTTTTTGGAAAAAAATATCAAGGGCTATTTAAGGACTTTTCAAGGATATATTTCGTCATTTCCAAGGACTGTATATTCTAACCATGCAACACCTTAATTTCACGATAGTTTTTAAAAATTCATTTAGAAAACGACTAAGAGCTCTCTAGCTTTCAAATGAACTTAAATAAGTGTTATAAAAGAACCATTTAGTTATTAAAAAATCAACCTAAAATCACTTGCTCTGCTTTCTTGGATTATACAAACAATAAATCAAAAAATAAAATAGGATCTGATTCACATTGAAAAGGTGTTTTTAATGAAGCCAAAATAAACATTTGCAACACTTCAAGATAAATTTGTCAGCCCAAAAAATTAAGGACTTTTAAAGGTTATATTTCTCAATTTTCAAGGACTGTATATTAAAAAATGCACCTAAATTCCACGATAAAAAAATTAATTTAGAAAACGAATAAGAGCTCTCTAACTTTCAAATGAACTTAAATACGTGTTAACGGTCACTTCCAAGATAAATTCATCGGCCCTAAAAATTAAGGACTTTCAAGGTGGATAATGTTTTTCAAGCACTTTCAAGACCTTTAAAATCAATGTTTTTTTCAGTCCCTTTTCAAGGACCGTGACAACCCTGATTATTTTTGTTCATCAAGGAACCACCTTTTGTTACCTTTTATAATTCTTTGCCTGTGGTTGTACAGCAGGATGTAAAAAGAAGGATCAATGGATGGCTCAGAGACGATGAAGTTCTCAAGTTCCTGTTTCTCCGAGTTGAACTCCAGTTGGCGGAGAAAAGTGAACCCGCAATTCCACTGGAAATAAAAAGTTAGACCGGTTGCTTATTCAGGGTTCGTATTCGATCTATGATAGTGAAATTCAGGAGTTTCTAAGGAGTTTTTCAGGAGTGCAGCGATGTAAATTCAGGACGTATAGTGAAATAAATTTACTATTGTATTGGTCTAGTCACTTAGACAAAGAATGAAGGAAACAAGGGGTGTAAATGTTGTGGAAAATTTGAGGCTTCGGTGTAAAAGCCAACCCCCTTTTTGGCGGGAAAAAATCGCCTTTTTTGGCGATTTTTTAAATTTTCGTGACTTTTGTTTTAATTTCATGACTTTTTCGACCGGTAGACATCCTGATAAAGTACGAGAGAGGGGGGAGTTTTTTTCATTTTTTCAGGAGAGGGGGGGGGGAATATCAGGAGATGATACAAATTTCAGGAGTTATAAGGGCCCTTAAAAAATAAAAATTAATTTCAGGAGGCGTACGAACCCTGCAAATAGAAGAGAAAGAACTTTGTGGAAAAACTAAAAACAACTTAGTACATAATAAAAAGTCTAGTATATAAAAAATATTTTACTGACAATTTCATAATTATATCTGCGAAAATAACAGATGTTGGATTTTTGTCTTTTCACTGTAAGTTTAATGTGCAATAAAGTTTTGTGTTATCCCTTACCAAGTCTATTTAAATTTAGGCTCATATAAGTAGAAAAAAGTATATATATAAACTTTAATGACAGAAGACGATTGATTACATGAATTTATAATTATGTTTCAAATCCTTGTTTGATGTAAAACTATGTTTTGGTCCTGGAGAAATTGAACAAAATGATTCGAGCTCAAAATTACAGTAAAGAATCGATACAGACAAAACTACATGTCTGTCGGTTGGTTGACATATATATTCAGGTTTGTGTGCTTGGTCAAAGACCCGCTTATAAACCTTCGTCAAGTAAGACAGGCACAACACACACATAAATGGATCCATCTAATTTTTAGAGACAGAGGACAACTAGAGGATCCCCAGAATTGGCTTGTCACCCCCAGAGGTATTGATTTGGTATGGGAACTTGGAGGACTTTGTGACCACGACAGATTTAACGTGCACCAGTCACCATTAGCGTACACGGGGGGTCTTCGGAAGGCAGCGGGACTCAAACTCGAGACTATAGGTATGCCAGTCCAAGACCTTACTGACCATGCTATCCCGGCCCCACATGTCTGTCTCGCTATCGTTGCCAAAGAGGCCTGATACAGACACATTCGTATGCAATGAAGGGTTTTTTCACCTGAACCCTTTAAATATTTATAACAATATCATCAAAAGGAAATTTCAAAACACGGACATTTTAATCAAAAAATTTATTTCATTAATCACAGTAATAAATCGTTGCCTACCAAATGGTTTATTGTCTCCTTGTCATACGCTTTGTCAATCAGAAGCACAAGTGTGCCACCTCCGTATCTCTGGACATACAAAACGTGCTTCTGTAGGTCATTTTCTTCGATATTGAGACACTTTTCGTTGATGTGGAAGCTCTTCGATCGTTCCTTCTTGCTCGTGGAATGTCGTTTGGACGAGAGATTTTTCTTGGCTGTGCTGGCTGAACGACACCTTAGTACCTGGAAGGGTCAATAAAATATCCGGTTAGGTTAGTTTGCATTATCGTCGCACTAGAGCTACACGAGGGCTATTGGCGACGGGCGTCGTATTTTAGAACCACAGTCAAGTGACGAGCCGACACCTGAGGAGGCACCCAACGCAACCGTTAAGGGCGACATCGTACACAGCGTTAGGACTTTGAAGGATATTTAACGTGCACTCCCGCCACACGGGGTATTATTTGTCGGAAATTTTTGGCTGCACGGGCCGTTTATAGGTCGGCAGTTATTTTGGCGATGCCCGAACCTGGGACCTTCCGCATGCTAGGCGAA
>JAFNEN010003372.1:0-10215 GCA_019343175.1 Oedothorax gibbosus
ATTAAAATTTTTTTAAAACAAATTAAAATTATAAACTAATTAAATTAAAAAACTTTAAACACTTAGGAAAATTTTTTGATAATGTTTTCTCGTAGGAATATTTGGTTTTTTAAGTTTAAATTTTTTTATAACACTTTCAGACTTTAAAATAAGGAAAATGTAGAATATATGTTAATGTTTTAAAAAAATTATGAGGTTTCATTATTTTTACTGTTTTTTTTTCCGTGAAATAAAAAAAAAGAAAAGTTATTTTTTGCAGATTTTGACCCTTTACTTTTTTATATTAAACTATTTTAATTATCCCCAGTGTATAAGTTAAAAAAAACAAATATATGTGACTTTTATTTATAGTTATGTTTTTTTAATTATGTAAGTTTCTTTGTTTTATATAACCACTTCTAAAAAATTTCTTTATTGCAATAAAAATAAAATAAAATTATAAAGTGTTTAAAAAAAAAATAATATAAATTTCTATTCATTATGATATTTTTCTAATAAAAAATTTAATAATCAAAATATAAGGAAAACAAGAAGTTCATAAAGAAACTAAAATAGCCTACTTTCCTACTTAAATACTTAATGAATTCAATCGGAAAAAAAAAACTAGTTCCTAAAGAAAAATATCAAAGCCGTTTTACACTAGATTTATACACATTAAAAAAAAAATCGAACACAGAAACCAGCATAATTTAAACTTCTAAAAGCCAAAATCAACTTTTTTCCTAATATTATTTCGCAAATTAATAAATATTATTTACATTGCTGTGATTTATTTGTAGTTCGAAAATAATTAAATATTTTTTAATAAAAAAAAAGAAGAAACTACTCCGAAACTCCCATTAAAAAAATAAAAATGAAAATTAAAACTAAGCTTTAATTTGCATGCAAAAGTATGCCTTGCCGCTTTCTTGTAGATAACTAATGAATAACCCAAAGAATCAAATTGTGCTAATTTTATGAGTCTTCCAAACTGATTCTGAAAAATATTATTTTGCTTCAAATATGTTTAAATAATAAAGTTTTTTCATGCATTGTTGATTTGGAAAACAGTGATTTAAATGACTCAAAATTGAATTTCAATGCTAATTAAATGGAAAAATTCCCGACAGATAGTAGTTTTTTATGTCCGCCGGACGTAAAACAGACGGACAAAAAGTAAAAAAGTTGGGTATCTGAGGTATAGCTTTCTAACAAAAAAGAATTTTAAGATCCGATGGAAAAACCCCGATTTTTGGAAGGGGGTAGGGAAACAGACAACAGACAGCCCAGACAGACAGACAGACAGACAGACGCATCGCCGCATGAAAATACTACTTTTCTTTTTTTTTTAAATTCTTTCAAATTTAAAAAAAAAAGAAAAGTAGGCTAACAAATTTATTCAAAAATTCTCCCATTTCAATGTGTAACAGGAAATTTTCTTTATTACATGTTTCTTCCTTGATGCCACATCGTCATTCATAGCATTCTTTTTACTTAGTTTTCTATTAGTTATCCATGATTTTGTATATTTAAATACTTATAGTTTTTATTATAAAATTTTTTATCCGAAAGCGTTTTTGAATTAGAGGTATATTTAATCAAGTCGATAATATTGAGTTTTGAATGTGTTGTCCATGTAAGGGATTTCACCACGGATTATTGTAAAAGAGTACATTTGGTGTTTTTTGATAAGAGTGAGAATTTTCGGCTACACTTCGTCTAGATTTGGTATAGATCTAGAATGACATCATCGCATTTTGTTATCGCTTTTTCCACTTTCATTTTTTAAAAATCTTTCTTCTCACTGTTGGAAAAATAGGTTGTTCAGCTGTTTTTTTTATTTCCAGTATAGGTTGATTATATTCCTGCAGATTTAAATGTTTTGAAGAACTCAGGGTAGCGAGTTAATTTTTCGTGATCAGGTAAGTTACTGTTTAATATTTTTACTTATTTCTCCAGTTCACTTAACCTTTGCTAGAAAACCATTCTTAATCAGTAATTCTTCAACACAGGGAACTAATAAAAAATGTTAGTTGAGTCATGTGATGGATGTAATAGCGCTTAGCCACTTGAAAAAATAAAGTTAAGAAATTTCCCTTCTGGCTTAGCCTAAAATTAGATTTAAAGTATGAATGTATTTTTAAAAAAATGAAGAATCTCTTGCATAAAGTGAAGTTTGTTGAATACTAATCGAAATATATTTCTTCAAATGGTATATACAATATGGCAAAAAAAAAGATAAGAGGGTTAAAATTAAATTTTCTTAAAGGGGGGTTTTCTCTATCTGTTTTGTTTGGGACAAACTTTATCACGAGTTACCCTATCTTACTAAATATTTTGGTGGGTTTAGTTAGAGAGGGGATACAAGCATAAAAATCTATTTTTTTTTTATACATAATAAAATACATCCCCAAAATCCTGCAAATTCAGCAAAACAACAGTTTTTTTTTCAACCTAATAACCTGTAAATATCTTTATAAGAAATATAAACAAAATAGAATTAATATTCTATAAGAAAAATATTTTTTCCATCCTAGAATGGAAAACAATATAATATGCCTCGCATATTTTAAGTATAATTTCTTAAAATTAGCGCTTGATTGGAGTTTTTACATTGACTGACCAACAAAACCTTTTCAACTAAAGACTTTGGAAGACTATATTGCACCATTCTAAAAAAAAATGCTAACATTTCTAAAATTTTAAGAGTGTATATGTTACTTTTAAAAAAACTATTGAAAATATATTATAAAAAATAAAGCTGTACTTACGAAAATAATAAAAAATTGTCATTTAAAAAATACGTCAACAGGTATATATTTTACGTTTAAAAAAAATGCTACATAGACTGTTGTAAACAATAACTATTAATTACATGAAACTTTTTTAAATCTACAGTAGTGTATGATCTAGCAATAGACAGATAGTCACCGCTGATTCTTAAAAACAAACTTTAAAAGTTAGAAGACTAAGTTTTAAAAGTTTTATTAAAAAGAATATAAAAGTGAAGGTTTAAACATTTTATCTAAAAAAAAAAATCTTTAGTGGAGAAAAACATGTCTCGTTAAAAACTTTGTATATTTGAGAAAATATTTTCTCAATGTTTTCCACTTATAAACCATTTGGTTTTATAAGTTTTTTTAAGTTTTTATATCTTTTAACACTTTCAGACTTTATGAAATAAAAAATACAACATATATATATATATGTTAATGTTTTTAAAAAATTTATGCGAGTTTCATTATTTTTACTGTTGTTTTTCTGCGAGAATAGAAACAAAAAAGTTGTTATGAACATTTTTACATAATCTTACTTTGAAAAAAAAAATCTTATGGTGTTAAAATTGGAATAATATCTCACATCAATACAAATAATGTAAAACGTTAAATCAATTCAATGAAACTATACTTAAAGTTCCATACTACTGTTAGAGTATTAAATAGATATACTTTTATATAAAATGTGTTCAGACTTACCAAATTTAAAGAAGGAAACACATTAATACACTGGATATGATGGTTGATGAGGTGGTGGTATTATAATGATAGTTTAAAATTAGTAATTGTCTTAAAAATAACATTTTAATGGATTATCCTGACTGATTTATTCTAAAATATTATAAAATTTGATTAATAATGAAAGAAAGTTACAAAAAAAAGCATTACAACTATTAAAAACATAGTCTTAAATATAATATAAAAAATAAACATTCTCTTATAAATTTCTTGATTCTTATTTCTAAATAAATACACAAAATGTATGAAAAACACATTTTTTATTTACAGATAGAACTATATATACGTTAAATATGTTTACACAGATAACTTTATCTCATAATCAAATTGTTTTGTAAAGAAGTCATCAGTAAACAAATGTAATACATTTCGTGATTTTAACTTTGAAACAACTCGATTCACATCCATAGCCATTAAGGCACCATCTCCAACACATAAATACAATTCTTCATATGATAACATCATACACTCATGCTTATATTGCGAGGGATTGTCTATTTTGCATGCATCACACTTAAAATGTCTGTGTAAATTGGTTTCCACTTCATCATGTAAAACAGAAATATATTCTTTTTCCAAATCTATAGTAGAATCGTTTGCAACTGTTTCAACAACATTTTCAAGAATTTTGCTAGGTAGGATCTTACACAATACAGTATGTTTGATAGTTTCATTTATATCAGGAATAATCTCACAGATTTTAACGAGATTGGAATAATCTACATTTAGAGCAGACGTTTTGAATTTGAAAACTTCAAAATGAAATATTTGTTGAAATACTAAGCTACCAGACATACTCATTATAGCTAGCTGATTGTTACAAATTACACTACTTGATGTATATTTCACATCTACATTGTAAATTTTCATTTTAAAGTCTAAATAAGTATCTAATGACATTACGATACCTTGCTTAGTGGGGAAGTAGTTAGATGGATTCACTGTTGACACATGGTGCATATTGTCTTATGTGAATATACAATTTAGAGTTCAAATTGTGTAGAGAGACCATGAATCCGAAGCCAAGATTCCATTCCCGCACTGGAACACTTTTCTTAGGACGATTCACTTCAGCAGTTGCAAGAGAGACCATGTCAGGGATTGTAGAATTCAAAATTGTATTCTTAAATGGAGCATCTAACGTGATGAAATTGTCATGATTCGTAAAAAGAATCTATCCATGCACCAACACTGCTATTCACATCTGGGGTAGGGGATTCATTCATCTCGATGGAGAGAGGTTCACAAGATTCAATCAAATTGTAGAGAGTAGACTTAGGTTCCATTAAGATTTCTTGTTATTAGACCTAATATAAGGCTTAGTACATCTCTTAGATTGTAAACGATGCATGACAAAAAAAAAATACGTAGCACAACAACTTGATAGCGAAGGAAAAAATGATATAAGAATAAGTTAAAGGTTACAGCGCTCGCTATCTACATTTTTCATTGGTTGGTAGGAAAAACAACGCCATCTACATCTATGCTCTTTGGATGATAGTCATTATGTCATCGGGTTTGTATATGAAACCTTTGGCACCTACGTGACTGTGATTCTAGAGATTATCTTAATTGCTGTGTAACCATACATTCACTAAAATCTATGATATATATCTAAAGTATTCATACTAAGTGTCTCCATTTAGACATGTGCAATAGCAATTATTTCAATGTCAATCAGATATTACTGATTATCTTAATTATTAAGTAAATATGCTACAAAAGTTTCTTGAGTATGTGTCACCATTTAGACAGGCCTAATATTAAATGAAATATTTTATACTAGATGGCCCTTGCGAGTATAGAAACTGTAAATCAAATCTTAAAACTCAACAAGATGAGATAAAAATGTTTGGTTTTAGTGATTACAACTGAAATCACCCCACGAGTGTACTGTAGGAAAAAAAAAGATAAGGAGTTGCGATTATCTACATAAGGGAAAATAATAGTGTGTTTTAATTAGTTTGAGTTTTACTAAAAATTGATTTTTACATTAAGTTTGAAAATATATAAGTATTGTATTCCAAAAAGTTTAATAATTTATTTTTTTACTTTCTTCCGAGTAATTGTATTAACTAACAAAGGTGAATCTTTTAATAACTTTTATTGAAGTATTCCAAATTGTAGCATAAGTTTAATAGATATTCAATTAATTTTTTTTTTTTACATCGCTTATAAAAAGTTTTATTCATAGAAATAAATTCATTCTTGTTATAATTTAAAATAAAGTAATAATTTTATTCAAAACCTAGTCAGATTTTAAAAATTTTGATATGTATCATTTTAATTATCAAAAATATTTGCTTTGGTAATTAAAAACTTAAATATTGAAAAGTAACAAATGTAAAGAAAAAAAGATTCTTAAAAAAATTAATTTTATAATTATAAAATATTAACTAAATAACCAGCATGATGATTCTTTATCATTCTCTAAATTTATGAGAAGAAAAATAATTAAATCTTTGAAGAACAAATTCAAGCGGGTTTTTTTTTTACATTTTCTAAGAAATTCAAACAACCGAAAAGATATTAAAATATTTTTGTAAGAGATCGGGGGTTCAAATCGTCAAACTATTTATTTTCACCTTATTTTACATTAAAATCATTTATTTCTTCACCGGTAGATGGCGGATTTCTCGACTGTGAATATCTTTTGTCAGAGATCGGGGGGTTCAAAACCCCACTTATTTTTTAGCCTTTAAAACCTTATTTTTCGCGCTAAAATCATATTTTTCTCGGTATTTCTTATTAAAAACAAATCATTTATTTTCTCACTGATAGATGGCGCCACCATTTACCATTATTAAAATAAGTCTATAATCTACGTTGTACAAACCTACTCAAATGACGTCACATAAACTTACCCTATAGCGAATCAACTCATGTCATAAGACTATACGTCATATATACCTATTCTATATCAAAACTAAAACAACTCAACTCCACTGACGTCACCACCAAAAACCACTCATCTCCATGTTCATACATGATCTGACGTGGGGGCGTGGCTACCATTCCTTCCATCTGCGAGGGTGGAGCGCGCCACGCTTGGATTGCGCCAGGCTTGGATTGCGCCAAGCGCGCCAGCCTGGCTTGCTCCCCATTTTACTACTACTACTCACCTTTCCAGCCATTTTTCATGATTTAAAAACTAAAATAATTAACTACATTAATTTTTATCTAATTCCTAGGACACCTGATAGCTTTTACTGTAAAGAAAACTTATTTAAAGGAGAATTACAAATAGCTTCTAATTCCTTTTTATAAATTTCATTCAAAAATTTGCTTCCCTCTTTCAGGTTTCTTGTACACATCGTAAACTAAAGATGTGGGTATAGGTTACTAAGGTTAGGTACTCCATTAATCCACATAAAATTCAGGACGTGTTTTTTTTGGAGGGGGGTTTTGAAGGGGGGGGGGGGGCGTCGTTAGCTCTGGGGGGGATCGGCACCTCTGATTTATTTGTTCGTATTCGGTTTTTGATGTGCCGATGAAACCTATTTGCGCACGGCCAATTATATGTACTTATCTGGTTGCGAACAGGTTTCGTTTCTCTCTTTCGGAACAGCCAACAACCTGAACCTGAAAAAAAATTGGCGAGTGATAGCGAGCAGGGGGCGTAGTCCCCTGCATGCCGCGAAGCGGCGAATGGAATTATTACTTAAAAAAGTCATACAACTTAAAAATTTTGAGTGAGCCATTGGGTTTTTAAAAAGAACGTAAGAGTAAAAACATGCTAGGTTAATTCTGCGAAATTAACGACGAATTCTACGAAATTAACGGGGGTTGGCGAGTTATTACTGAAAAAAGTAATACAATATCTTTTTTTATAAAGTAATATAACTTAGCGAGCATCCTGTCGGCCGCGAAGCGGTTCAATGGAATTGCGCAGCAATTCCCGTGGGCGTAGAGGAAGAATCCAAGAATGCAAGCTTGCGAGCCAATGAGATTGCGAAGCAATATCCAAGGGTGCGAGCTTGCGGCTGAATATAACTATATTACCAAGGCTCAACATAATTTTGTCATATATACAGACCTGGATGCCAAAATATGCATAGGCCTGTGCAAAGTTGGGTTGGAAAAGTTACGTTCACCAGAGAGACGGCCGCGAAGCGCCTTATGGGAAAGCGGGGGTTGGCAAGCGATAGCGAGCAGGGGACGGAGCCCCCTAGTCTCTCTATATTAAAAAAAAGTAAGCTCTTTTAAAGTGTCCGGAACCATAACATCATGAAATGTTGATGTTAGAAATCCAATTTTTTTTGGGAAGGTGTGTCTCCCTAATGCCTCGACCAAAATTTTTTTGTTTTTCAAATTTCCTATTAGTTTTTTAATTAAAAATAAAAATTAATTTTTCTCTATGTTAAAGTATAGGATTTGAAAGTGTTAGCAGCCATAACATGATGAAATATTGATGTCAGAAACCCAAATTTTTTTGGGCAGGTGTGTCTCCCTTATGCCTCGATGCCCACTTATTTGTTTTTCAAATTTCCAATAAGTTTTTTAATTAAAAATTACAATAAGTCAGCCACAAAAAAATCTTATTCCTTTTCTGCAAAACGGCACGGCGAAATTCATCAGAAATGCGTGATTTTGTTACGTTCTTTTTAAAGAACAATTGCTTTCTTTTCTGTTCTTTTAAAAAGAACAGTTCTTTAACTTGTTCTTTTTACATTGGTTTTGTGTTTATATATAGAAAAGTTTCACAGATTTTTTTTAAAATGATTTTGCCTTAAAATATAATATAGCAAGATAGAAGGTTTATAGATTAAAATTATGTAAAAAAAGACAGTAAAAAAATTATGACAAAACTATTTTAAATAAACATTTAACATAACAATTAGTCTGATAAACATTTTTAATAAATAAAAAAAAATTTATAACAAAATTATTTTATTAAGTATTTTATTTAATTCTGCTAAAGTGAAATCACAAAATTTCCCTTTTTTTTTATAAAACCAGATTTTTTTTTAATTATAAAAATGATTTTGCCTTAAAATATATTATAGCAAGATAGAAGGTTTATAGATTAAATAAATTATGTAAAAAAATATAGTAAAAAAATTATGACAAAACTATTTAAATAAACAATTAATTATTTTATTTAATTCTGCTAAAGTGAATCACAAATTTCCCCTTTTTTAAAAAAACGTTTTTTTTTAATTTTTCAAAACTGATAAAAAAAATATCCGTTGTTCTTAAACTTTTTTCTTCAGCGGGCTTGCAGATGGTTTTTTCTTTTCTGTTTTTTATTTAATCTCTCGTTTTTATTCTTTGCATCCCACGGTAAAAAGTTTTATTTTATATTTTTTTTTGAAAATTTTCCCCTTTTTGTTTTTTTGAATTTTTTTTAGATTTTTTGATTTATTGTAAAGCCAACATTTAAGCGAATTTTTTTTTTTAGCTTCCCACACTACTTTTAAACGTAAAAAATGGAAGGTATTATAACTTCAACCTCTGTCTGTCACCCACTTTCACAGAACGAACCCAAGGCACAAAAAAGTGGGACATTCTTTTTTAAGCAAAAAATCAGGTGGTTACATCCCAAATTTCTTTAAAATATTTATGTATTGTTTTCATTTTTGGATTGATGTACATAAAAAAAAGATGAGATGAGTGAAATGATATCTTTAAATTTACGAAAGAAGTTTAAATGAAAATATTAAATTTTTGGGTTTAAAAAAGTTTAAAATTAGAAATAAATTATATGCTGAAGGCCTTGTTTGGCAAATTTCGGGGTGTTAAATGTGCTTTTTTTTTTGACACAAATATTGTGTGGAGCTTTTAAAGTGACAGTTTCTGTAAAAAACCTTTTTTAGTTTTATTATTTTTCGTTGTGAGATGCGTTTTTTTGCAAGGATCTCCCCACGTGTTACGTTTCACTATTTTTTTTTTACTAAAGATTGTGTTTTTGTTTTATGTATCTGTCCATGGGCTACTAATTTAAGGTCCAGAAGTCTTTGGGCGTACGGCATCCACCGGGCCGGGAAAGTAAGCAATTTTAAAAAAAAAGTCGAAACCTATTTGCGCACGGCCATTATTATACTTATTGGTTTGGGAAAAAGGGTTTTGTTTCTCTCTTTTTGGAACACCCAAAAACATGAACCTGAAAAAAATAAATTTGGGGAAACGATAGCGAGAAGGGGGCGTAGCTAAAAAAGTCATACTTAAAAAAAATCTACAACTTAAAAAAAAGTTGAGTGAGCCATTGGGTTTTTTTTAAAAAAAACCCAAGAGTAAAAACAGGCAGGTTAAATTTTGCGAAAATTAAAAGGGGGTGGGGTTTTTTACTGAAAAAAGTAATGCAATTTTATTTTAGGGGTTTGGGGAGCGATACGACAGGGGGGGGGACCCCTAGTTTTTAAAAAAAACCCAATAAAAAAGCAAACTAATAAATAAATTTTTTTAAAAAACGTTCAAGGTGAAAATCCGTGAAATTAAAATTTTTTAATGATTTTTTTTTTACAAAGTTATTTAAAATTATACAATGCTGATATAGGCTTAAAACGCTGTTTGACTCTGATTAAAGAAATGCATAAAGATTTTTAAAAAATCGTTAAAAGGTAAAAAAAAATGTCTATATGTTAACCAATGAAAAAATTTATTGATTTGTTCGAATCTGGGTTTTTTGGAAATTATCTTTTGTTTCAATCGTATTGAATATACGACCGTTATTTTTTGACTCTAGAAAAAATGATTTTTTCTAAGTATTCAATCCCAAAAA
>JAFNEN010003373.1:0-11799 GCA_019343175.1 Oedothorax gibbosus
TCGTCCCGTTAAAGAGGGGGGGGGGGGGGGGTGAGGAGATAGCTGCGTCCCCGACATTTTTGGCGATTGGTTTTGAATGTTTCTATTTGTTACACTTTCACGTGAGTGGGGTGGTATCCAGGGGGCAGCAAAGTTGTCTTGATTTTTTTTAAAACCGATTATTAATTGGGGATTGTGGTGGCTGTTGAGGGTTTTGACACCTATGGGGGGGGTTCTGACCCCCCGTAACACCCCCCTCGCTACGCCACTGTCTACAACCAAGAAAACTAAAGTTGAGTCTCATGCCTCGCCTGCCCTCCAGTCTTCAGTCCCAAGTGCATCACTTGCCGGAGCAAGCGAGTGGAAAATGGACACCTCATCCGCTAACAAGAAACCACCAGTCTCCGACGTGCCTCCCCTCCCCCCTCTCCTTTCCAAAATGCTCCTGTAGACCCCAGCAGCTGCCCCAGCCATCTTGTCGCCGAAACTACGGGCCAAACGCCTCAAACCCCATCTCTGACCTTATCTAACACAACCGAACCCCAAAGGATCAGGCTTTTAAGGGGTATCACACGAGCGTTTTCCTCCAACCCAACTCCCAACGCAACTTTCTCCCCCAATTTCGGCCCCCACAAAGTTGTTAAAGGGTTGCCAGAGTATGAGAAGATTTCTGTTTTCCGACTGTCATAACTAAAAGGGTTTATCTCTACAGTAGGCGACAATTTATTAAAAATCGGACCTTTGGATTGATTTGAGTTTTATTTTATCGCATGCTTAGGATTTCTCTTATAATTATTAATTTTTCTTTCACCTTATTTTGTAACAAAACAAATAAACACTGAGAGATATAAGTTTAAAAGTTTTATTTTTCCCAACTATAGATTGTTAAATTGCGTTGAGAGATATTTTGAAGGCTATAAAATTGTTGGATTTTTGCTTAAAATTTCAAATATTTTTACAGATTTTAAATTAAAGCTGATATACAGTATAGCTTTCACATTTAGAACAAAAGGGGCAATTTTACCCATCTACTTTACATATTATAGCAAATGATATATAAAATTATTGAATTAACGTAAGAAAGTCCTTAAAAAGTAGCTTTTTTCTTACAATTAAAGTTGAACTAATCAAAATATCGTGCATGTAAAATAAATAAACAACAGCTTGGCAATTTGGCGCAATATGACCTGAAGATGTGGCTTCAACCAAAACAGAGCCGTGACGTCAGTGTAGCGACAGTCACCGATTCACCTGATTGGTTGTTGGGACCAAGTTGATCAACTCCGTCGCGATGAAACGACAGAGTTGTAGAAAATTTCTCCAACGCCTACGTCATAGCACGTGGCAATTTCCACCAATCATGGTTCGAACAGAAGTTGGGTTGAGGGTTGGGTTGGGGAAAAATCTCTCGTGTGATATGGCTTTAAGTTAACAGCAGCCAGTCTGTTAAATATTAGCCCATACTTAACCTAACACCCTCTAGTTGGCCTCTGTCTCTAAAAATTAGATGGATCCACTTATGTGTGTGTGTGTTGTCTGTTGTGTCCCAGGTAACACAACAATGTTGGCCGACATTCTACCGACATCGGCCAACATTGCGAAAGTCGAGGAATGTTGAACGTTGTAATCGCGACATCTGTCGACATTCGCAGGCATTGGGAATTTTTTAAAATTAGTATGACTTTAAATTAATTTTATTTTGATGTTGGAAGAATGAAACAATAATGTTAATAATAATGCAGACAAGTTTTAGTCATTATTTAAAAAAATAATAATTTTTGAAAATATTCGAATATTGTGGGAACATCTGGCGACATTGTGGATACAACGTCGATAAAACAACATTGGCCAACATTGATCGATAGCTTCGGTTTTTCCCGATGAATCTATTTTTAGAGTTGCATCCTTTACGATATTTTATTTGTGTTCATGCTGAACAGTCAACAATGACAAGTTTCTCTGCCTCTTAGATGAATGAGATGAAGCAGCCTTGGAGCGAGCACATATCTCAACCCAAACTCAATCAATCAATCATTGATCGATGTTTACTAGGTACTAGATTCACGTGAGTGTTAAGCCTATTAAGAAAGTGGTGCTTTAGGGATGTGAGGTTTTTTAAAAACGGGTTTTTAGGCCATAAGATGTGGTCGGCTATCGTTCAAGTTCGTAGTTTTCATTGATATTAAAAAATAGAAAATATTATCGAGAGTAAAAAAATTCAATGTTCTGCTTTCTACATGTGCACGTTAATTAGTTATGACAAAAAACAATAGCAGAATTTTAGAATTTTTTAAGCGAATGACATTTCAGAAAAGCGAGAACGGCACTTTCGTGTAACCAATTAAAAGCGAGCAGGTGAGCAGAAATTATTTGTTTACGTTTTGCGGCGAGCCGGTGACGACGAAACGGAGTGGATCGGCTGTGACCAGAGGTCACACCCCCGATTTCAGAGCTAAAGCACAACCGAAATTGCCGACCAATCATTGTACATCTTCATATCACGTGACCAGTTTTAACCTTTTTTTTGTTATTTGGTATTATTTTCAAAATGGAGAGCATGCGAGTAGGAGCACGTTTTTCTTCTTATGAAGATTTAGAGAATTCCGTTCGGAAATTTGGTAAAATCAATCATACATGCTTTTGGAAATCAACAGCAAAAACTGTACAGAGTATGGTTGGTAAAGTGAAAAACTTGGATTCAGTTTCAACCCACCTAAAGTACTACAGAATACAATATTCTTGCACTTTAGGTGGACGGGTGTTCAAGAAGAAAACTATTGATGGTAGCAGAAAAACAAAGTAAGTAAAAAATATATTTGCTTTTTATTATTTAGAATGATTATAGCAGACCAGTTGTAATATTTTTTTCCCTGGTTATTTGTTCCCCTTCGATACGTGCGATTGGTGATGTTATACGAAATTTTAATATGATGGATATGGTTTTTTTTGCAAAGTTTCCTTCAGTTATTGAGGGAAAAAGTCTTTTTGCAACTTGGAAAAAAGGGAACAGGTAGCTAGGTATTTCCATTGTTCTTTCAAAAATCTTGAAAAGGCGTGATTAATGTTGAGCCTATTTTAGAACCTTTAAGCAATCCTGTCCTGCAATGATCAGCGTACTTTTGTCAGCTGACAGAAAGTGCCTAGAAGTAAAAAAAATAAATATGGATCATAACCATGCTGTATCGGAGGAACTCTTCCGGTCGATGCCACAAGAAAGAAAGCTGCCTCCTGAATATAAAGAAAGAGTGTGCAAGCTAATGGATCTTCAGGTATTTGCATAGATTATTTTTATTTTTCTTATCAGTAAAGTCTTAATATGCGTTACATTGGTTTTCAATCTTGTCGATCTCTTGAAATTCATTTTATTTTCAAATTTATACCTGCGTAGGATTTTTTGGTAGCCTGAAGCTGGTGTGAGGCCACAGTGACTTGGTCGGTGACCAAATGGTCTATTAAGTATCAGGGACTTTACTTGTACTGGCCAGAAATAATATATCCTAAATACAGGGCTCCATTGATGCTTGTTGGAATTTGAGCAGTTTGTCATTTTAATAATATATTGAAAAATATTTTAAAGTTTGTTACCACTCGACATCAGAGTACATGATGAATCTTAGCAGTTACAGTAAAACTTCTACAACAGATCACCTCTATTAAGCAACCTCCTCCGCCAAAGGGCAATTTTTCAAGGCACAAATTTTTCCCCCATGTTAAAAATTCCTCTCGAATGGGCCAGACCTCCGGTTACGACCATATTCCAAGTCTCATCTGAGGGTCACTTTTTCACTTAACTGCAGTTAACAATTGTAAGGTAGGGCGAAAGTAACGCTTGGACACGCCCTTCCAAAAACAAATCACAGGGTTGTCAGTTGTCGCACAGGCAAGGGCTATCGTCGATGGCAAGGAGTAGTTTTAAGAAACTCGCAGAATGGAAGAATACCAGTGAATGTTAAATTTGCAGAACATGAAAGACATTTCAATAAATAGTCTTTTTACAGAATTTAAAAACAAATTGAAATATAAGGTACTTTCTGCAAAATTGAAAAAAAAAAATAAAATTGTAGAAATTTCTTATTTTAAAAGATTGAACTTAAATGTTTATTGTAAAAAAAGGGCGGTTAATTTTAATTTGACGGTACTTCTGTCGCCAAGGGATTTGGCGCTTTTGTAGGGAGCGATAAACAATTATTTTTGGTGATGCGGCATTTTCTGGTGAAATGCGTTGTGGCGTCTTTGTTGTGGCTAGGTGGCGCTGGTTATACTTGCGCGGATGTTAGGCGCGTGGGATTTATTTGTTCTAAATTAGTTTTTGACCAATCGCCGTCGCTGGTAAAACTTGCGTGGTATTTAGGTTGCGCGGATGTTGTGCGCACGGAATTATTTTTATTCTATTAAATTTCTTTTTGTTCTATCGTCATTACGTTTTGGGTTACGTTTGGCTTTTGAACATCCGATTATTATGGATGGTGTGTATTAAAATTCTGAATTTTTTATCGGTTTGAAAATGGCTGGACAGCTAGCTATCATTCAGTTTTGAAAGAATAAAACTAAAATTTTTTACTTTAAATTTTTTGTTTTGCTTCGTAAAACAAAACTGCCCGGGGCCCCAAACCAATATTTAGGCTTTCAATGGGCCCTACAATACTGCCCCATGTTGGATACTGATGTTTTTTAGAGAAAACAAAATTGCCCGGGGCCCCAAACGCGTGCGTACTGGATTGCCACTCATTCGTGTAGCTGTAGTGCGGCAATAATTCAAACTAAAAACTGGATTGCCACTCGTGTAGCTCTAGTGCGACGATAATTCAAACTAAACTAAACTGGATTCCCACTTGTGTAGCTCTAGTGCTACGAAAATTCAAACGAAACTAAACTGGATTGCCACTACTAGCCCATTGTGTAGTGTAAAGTTTGTTTTGTGTTGCCCAAAGCAAACCAAAACCCTGAGTCTGTTTTTTTTTTCAAAAGTAACTAGGGTTACTGCATCGGCGGAAAGGAATCTGGCAATGCGGAAACACGCGAGTTTCGCCAAGTTGTTGTTTCTGGAGCCGCGCCAAGCAGTACCGTGAAATTAAAATTTACCAAAAGGGCATTGTTTTTGGATAAATAAAATGATGAAAATTGTATACTTTTCTAATTTTTACTACTAAGTACAATGAACGTAAAATAGTTTGAATTAACTGTGTATTAGTAGGATTTTACTAACTACTGTGTATAATTTTGAGTTTTTTAGTATATAAAGCTCAGACATGATGGCTCTGAAGTGTAACCTTTTTATTGTTTCCTTTAAGGTGAATAAGAAGTTATTGAAGGATGAGATTCTCAAAGAAACAGGAAAAGATATAACGTTAAGGGACATATCTAATATTGTCGCTAGGTCCAAGAACATTTCGGAGACATTCGATCAAGTAAGTTTGATATATTTTAGGTATATAGCACTTTATCTACCAACCTGAGCAGGTAAAAAGTTCAACAAAATCAGAAACAAATAATCTTTGTGGCTTGTTATTATTTACGCCACTCCTTCATGAAATAAAATTTGTAGAACACATTGTCTTAGTCAGTACTAAAAGAAAAATTTGTTTTATAGCTAGTAAGTGCTTATACCTTTCATGCATCTATGCTTGTATATTAGATAGCAAAAAGTTGCTGAACACATACCTTGTCTAAATTTTTCAAGCAAGTTCCTATTGTATTTTTTTTCCAGATTCTAGATGTTTTGCAGAATGTGCATAATTGTTCTGTTTCGGTACTTCAAGAGAGCAATGTTTTGCAAGGTATCTTTTTTCAAGACCCGGATATGATGAGAATGTATGGAAATTTCCCAGAACTATTGTTCTTCGATGGAACATACAAGCTTTTGAACAATAAATTCACTTGTTACATCTTTCTTGTTCAAGACGGAAATGGTTAGTATTTTAATTACCATTCGGTATGGTATAAAAACTTTGTCTACTGCATAACACTACAATTTTTTAAAAAATTACTGGTGAAAAATAATTGCATTTTAAGCTGATACAAGAATTTTTGTAATATATATGTAAACAAAATTTCATCAATGAACTGTTGCATTTTCCAATTTATCCATCCAAAATTTATATTATTTTATATGTTTAATACGCTTCCATTGTTGAAAAAATTATCACAATGTTAGAAATGCTTAAAAATCATTGCAAAACTAATAAGATTATTGTAAAAATCATTACATATGTTCTTTATTGAAAATTATTGTTTATTAACTGGAGCAATGCTTTTTTAAGTAATTACTCAATCTGTTTTAATGTGTGGTAAAGCTTATTAAATGCTTTAGTTATATCTGTTTGTGTTATGTTTATAACTAGGTTCCAGTGAAATCGTTGGTGTAGGACTTTTGGCTTTGGAGGATAAGAGTTCATTAAGTTGGCTTGTGAATTCCTTCAAGGAAAAAAATGACTCCTGGCCTAAAACCCGCGTAGTATTGACCGATAAGGACTTGACAGAGAGATTAATATTTAAAGATCTGTTTCCTCATTCAAACCTTGAAATTTGTCTGTTTCATACGATGAGGACGTTTAAACGAGAGGTAAAATTTTTAGCAGTTTTATGTTTTCTTCTGTATTTTAGGATTTTTATCTTGAGATTTTTTTTTTTGTGTTTGTTTATCTCATTATAAAAATATTGCAAGTATTTCTAGGCGTTATCTTAATACATCTTGACAGAATCTGTTACAATCTTGACTTACTTATTTGAACACTTGATAATCTTATTTTAAATCATAGGTTTCCACCAACATTTAGATGTTTTTGTTGGTCGCTCGACCATTTTTTTTCTCTTATTTAACATTGTTGACCAATGACTAATTTTTTTTAACAATTGGTGTTGGTGCATCGTTTTAGCCCTTGTTCTGAATTAATAATGATGCAATTCAATCCTTTAAATTATCTAATAACTGTACTTCATATAATATGTGGAAAAAAATGAGTAAGGTCTTTGATTAATATTCAAATTTTATGATTCATACTATTTTTTTTATTGTGACATTTTCTATGAATTATTTAATGCAGATTACACCAGAAAAAATGGGTGCATCGAAAGAATTGTGCGACTCCATAAAAGAACATCTTTCAAAGTTGGCGTATTCACAGACTGAGGAGGCATACATGTCTGTGTATAATGAATTTATAAAGATAGCCCCCCCTTCAGTATTGAAGTATTTCAATACGAATTGGCACGAAATACGAAAGGTAATGTCTAGATAAGTAATACTAGTTAAAGGGTCTAGCAGCAAAACTCTCCAAGGTATAACTAAGATATTAGATCCAGTTTATTCATTGTTGGCTTAATGGTACAAAATCCCCAATGAAGCGGCTGAAACCTATATCTTAGTAATACTTTAGAAAATGTGTTTTTGGGTCATAAGTTAAAGATCAATTGATATTTCAGTGTTAACTTGTTCTGCAATTAAACATAATTTTGCAGAATTTTCTGCAATGAGCAAGAATTTTATGTGATTGCTATAACTGTATATTTTGTTTCCGGTGTATCCTTATATCTTCTTCCTCCCTTTTTAGGAGTGGACATACATGGCCTGCTTCAACGGAAATTTCCTAAACATGACAAATAATCGACTTGAATGCATCAATGGTAAAATTAAATCAGTCGTCAGTAAATTCAGCTCATTTGATAGCTTTATTGCATGGTTCTTCTCGTACATTCGATCAATGAGAAGCGAAAGGGACCACGAGGCCTCGAAAAGCATTTTGAAAGTTTCCACTTCAGTTTTTCCTCCTGACAGCGCTGAAAATTTGTACCAAAATTTACTTTTACCGTATCCCTTTTCCCAACTTTTGAAGCAGTTAGACAAATCAAGAAATCCAAAAGTCACTCACGAAAATGATTTGGGCAATTTTTCATACAGCTACCTTGAAAAGGAATATGCTCTAAGCCCAGTATCCTGCCAATGCCTTTGGTTTAAGTCTATGCGGATGCCTTGTCAGCATATATTGTCTGTCAGGAGAAAGCTAGGGATTGAGGTGTTTGACCCTGAGCTATGCGACCAGCGGTGGATTAGGTCAAATTATATGGCAGTTCACAGGGCTTTTGCTGATCATAATACTGAACAGCCACATTTCGATATATCAACAAAAGTTAGTGTGCCTAAAACTTGTACCGAAAGGTATAAAAGACTAATGCCATTGGTGCAGAAAATCGCTGACGTCGCCTCAGGCTTTACTGGAGCTGATTTTATGGAAAAAGAAGAAACTTTAAGGCAAATTCTTAGGTAAATATTTTCATGAACATTTTGATTGTGCTTCAACTAAGACTGTTCTATTTATATAGTTTAGTGATATTTTTTTTAACATACCTAGACTTTGGGAACAAGGCCAACGAGTTTGTGTTGTGTCAGACCAGCCTGTTGAAGAGTCTAGCGTTATCATCGATCATGCTTATATTGCAACTTCCAATTCTATACAGTGAGTACAGTTATTAAATTCTTTAGATAAAGTATCCGTTGTTCTTGCATTTACTATTTGAAATTATGTTAAATGGCTTAAATTTGGTTGCATATAACTCTTTTTCCAATTATAGATGAGTTACAGAAAGAGTTTGATTTTTTTTTTCAGATCTTCTGTTCCATGTGAGTCGGTACCTGAGAGCATGCAACCGGAAGAGGAGCCAGTTATCCAGGAGCCAGGAGTTATCATCGATCATGCTTATATTGCAACTTCCAATTCTATACAGTGAGTACAGTTATTAAATTCTTTAGATAAAGTATCCGTTGTTCTTGCATTTACTATTTGAAATTATGTTAAATTTGGTTGCATATAACTCTTTTTCCAATTATAGATGAGTTACAGAAAGAGTTCGATTTTTTTTTCAGATCTTCTGTTCCATGTGAGTCGGTACCCAAGAGCATGCAACCAGAAGAGGAGCCAGTTGCTGGAACTTCAAACATGCAGTGAGTAAAATTGTGTACAATATAGAGTAATTAAGTTTGAGGTTTGTTTGTTGTTCCTTGCAAGACTGTCTATTACATGGAAAAGTCCATTAAATAGGTTAGATTACCGACATTCTGTGCATTAGCCTTAAATATTCATAGTTAATCTAATGCTTAATTTCAGGTGGGTTTTTTTTTCTGATGCAATACTGTCCGCTGCATTTACAGACCGTCTGTTACACCAACAAGTCCGTTCAATAGGTTATATTACGGACATTTTGTTCATTAGCCTTTGATATTCGTAGTTTATGTAGTGCTTATTTTCCGGGTTTTTTTTAGATCCTAACTAATTTAGTCATAAAATTTAAAATTTATTTTTTAAAGTTCAGGACAAGAGGTTATTTGCTAGGTGGGATACCTTATTGCCTAAAGTCAGCACACTTTACATGTTATAGTTATTAAAGAAATATAGGTTTGCAAACGTAGCACTTGCAGCAACTGCTTTGCTTTAGCATTATAGTTTGTATTTAGAATTGTATTCCAATAAAAGAAGTATGTTATAACATTTTTCCTTGTTTTAGATCTGCAATGTCTTGTGTGCCAGATGTTCAGGCAAAGATGCCCACTGGGATACTTCTTCCACGCCCAGTTAAACGAAAAGGAAGGCCAGCAGGTAAAAAAAAAGTTTCTATCAATATACAGAGGGGTTCTCGCAGCATACTTAAACATCCACAGAGAACTCGGATTCATTGTAATCTGAGCATTAAAATTGGTAGCAAGAGTTGCCTAAATGGTGCCACAAGAAAAGGGCTCTAATTTCTGGGGAATATGTCGAGCCTGCGAAATTATCAAATATTTGAATGTATTTTTATTATAACAATATTTTAATCCCAAATTATATATTAATTTTTATAGGTCATTCCACTACAGTAATTGGGCTGAAAAGGAAGAGGAGTTGTCGTCCCTTGCCTTTCACACACAAACCCCAAGTTGAGAGGCAGGCTTTGATGATCCGATGGTTTGTCACCGAAACTGTAGCATCGAAAGCTTTAAAGAATGGCCAATTGATTGAGGAGGAGGATGTGGAGGTTGATCCTGCAAAGATACCGTCGTCTTGTTTAGAGAATTTCATAAATTTGGATGATATAAGGCAATTTTTCACGGATGATGGTTGGACATCTGTGCTGAGCATGTGGTCCAAACTAAATCGCATGCTCCCACATGGACATGTGGCTCATGTTCATTAGACTGTTCCAATGGCGATACTATATTATGTGAATGCTGTCTGGCTTGGTTTCACTATGCTTGTGTTGGGCTTCTCCAAGCACCAAGGCGAAAGTTTTGGTACTGCCGGCCTTGTGAGGATGCTTACAGTGTAAAGTAGGCAATGTTTAGGATGCTTTTTCTACGGTTTTTGGCAATAATAAAAAACCGGTTCTCTTTATTTTGCATTTTATACAGTTTTTGGCCTAAGGACAATTAAAAACTGATTTACATTTGCTTTTTCTATGGTTTTTGGCCAAAGGACAATTAAAAAACCAAATTTTTCCTATCCGATGTGGCATCACCTTGTCGTGGTGGATAGGCTTTCATCTAAGAGTGCCACAATAATTACCCATTAAGGTCTTTAAATTAACTATCTTAGCAGTGCCTATTGCTCAAAAGTTTTTGGCTTTACTTTCTTTGTATTGAAGATTTGGAACTGTAAGTTTTCTTACAGGTCATGTTAACCAATAAATTGGCTAAAGGGTCGCAACTTATCATTGTATGAACTAGCCCTTATCTTAAAATGCATTTTTTCAGTACTGTCCGCTGCATTTACAGACCTTCTATTACACGGAAAAGTCCGTTCTATAGGTTAAATTACGGACATTCCGTTCTTTAGTATTCATGCTTAGTCTTATGCTTAGTTTCAGGGGTTTTATGTAAAGCAACCTAAGAGTATAAATTTTTCATTTTTCTATAAACAGAAATTGTTTCATTTTAGTGCTGCCTTGCTTAAAGTTCTTAGTGTGACATGTCTTCTCCACCTAATCTCTGTATAGTTCGGTTTCCAATTTTATGTCCTCTCCTGTGTATTGCTTGAGATATGTCCTGCATTTTCCATGTATTGCAAATGTTTTTGTTCAATAAAATATTTTATCTGTTATTGTCAGCTAATTACTCATTAAAATTATAGTTATAAAATAAGATAAATCAAAGTTTATTAATATGTATGCAAATAACCAAGAGTACTTATTATTTTCTAACTTATATTAAAAAGGGGTTAAACTATGAGGGATCTAATTGCTACAAAAAATAGTCTTTCTCACGATTTTAGGATCTTTTAATCTCTCATGCTGTAGTTTAATAATCCAGAAACACTGGTTTTGAATATAATATAATTTTAAATAAAAATACAAAATAGATTAAGTAACCACCCCACAGCAGCTGAAAAAATAAATGTGGGTTATAATTTTGGCTGTTGTGTAAGTGGCGACAAAGGAAGCTGCTAAATTTAGTGAAACTGCTATGAAATAGATCTACCCTCTACATGCATTAACTAATCGATACATAATTTTCAATTGTTTGGAACTGTTGCTTCTTAAAACGTGAAACATGCCAATTATCTAGAGTAATTATCACGTGTCTGTGATGTAAATTTAAGACTTAGAATATTTTAATTTATAAATTGCTAGCTTTATAAACCCGGCGTTGCACAGGTGCACCTTAATATCTTTTTATGTATAAACTTTTAATTGATACTTCCCGTTCAATATTAGTTATCCTATTGCAGTGTGGTAACAGAACCTGGAAATCGGGGAACTTTTTAATTCTGGAAATATCAGGGAATTTTTCAAATTTCGCAAGATATCATGGATTTTTTCCGATTTGATTACTTAAACAGCAGGTTCTTGTGATCA
>JAFNEN010003374.1:0-11880 GCA_019343175.1 Oedothorax gibbosus
TAGGACGTCATAAGATTATTGAGAAAATTACACGTGCGCAAATTGTAGCTGCTATATAACTTTTTAAGTTTTAAACTTATTGAAATTAAGTTCATGTGGATACTGCTTCTGTGACTTAATATTAGTATGACGGTTAATAATGGAGGGTATCTTAGAAAACCTAAGCTTTATATAATATAACTGTGGGTGTCACTCACCCCATCCTATGCAGTAGTAGAGCTTAAAGGGTGCGTCCTGCCTGAAAATATGCACAGTGACGCGGGAGTGCAGAAGGAGTCCTTCAATGAACATCCAGTTGATGCTGCACAGGGCAGAGTAGAGCTGGACGGACAGCACTCCTTTGCACAACCAGTCCTGAAAAAACACGACGAAAAGATACAATGGTTATTTTAAAAAGCTTTGTATTTGATATAGTTTTTACTGATGAACACTTCCATTTAATTTAAATCAACAAAATCAACAGTTTGTAATTTAGAATTGCTCTTAGTGAAAAATTGAAACGAAACTTTCTCTTATGTTCTTTTTTCAAACTTTCAAAACCTGAAAGCTGGAATAAACATTTTAATGCTTGTGTTCATAATTTAGTAAATTGACCTAAATAATCAGTAATTTTATAAGAGTATTATTGACGGAACTACAAATGTATTTCTATCCACTTTGTGACTTTAGTTTAAAGAAGTTAATTTGTTGTTGACGAAAAATTGTAATATAATATTTGACAAATATTAGTTTTTTGCATTTATTGTGACACATTATTTTATTCTATGGATCATATATCCACAGTTAGATAAATATTTGAATTTCATTACACTATCAGAATCGACTACAAAGTGGACCTACTATTCTTTTTTTTAAATAAATAAAATTAGTTGTTCGAAATTTTTTTTTAACACTCAAAAGAAAGCCGGAATTAAGTAACATTTCAATGAATTAGATTTATATTTTAAGATTAACGAATGAAATTGAGGTTAAATTGAGGTAAGCATTATGTAATTATTGAAATTTTATTTTTACTCAAGCCAGGCATGAAAATCGATTAGTCTTATTTGATTGCGATCTTAAATTGAAAACTAAAATATTCTTATAATTCAGATTTTGGAAATGAAAACTTTTAGTTCTCAGTCTTTTGTTCCTCCTTTTGGCATTGGGTTAAATCTTGCGTCGAATCAGAAACTGTATATATCTTAGTTTCTAAGCTTTGCAGGAGCTTGTAGTAAAAACAATACAAGACACCAATCCCGGGCCTCACCACCGACTACTCAACTACACTGCTCAAAGCAATTAGAGGAGCCCTTTCCGTACTTTTGTTAACCCTTTCAGTTACAACTTTTATTTTTTATTTTAAAAATCTAAAATTTGTGAAATTGATTCATTATGCATCTAGAATGAAATGGCAAAAAACAGGAAAAAAACTTAGTTTTTTAACTAAAATTTAAGGGGAAAAATATTGGAATCATAACTTTTTAAAAAATTATAACTATAATTTTTTTAAAACTTTATTTGTTAAAAAAAGTTAAAATCAATTTTTAAATATCTAAAAATGCAAACGTGAAGAATTTAGAGTCAATTTATATCATAAATTTTTTTGGCAGTGAATTTTATTTTACCATGTTTTTCATATTTTCATTTAATTAAAACAAATTTTTTTTAATTCTTTAAAATACATGATTCTTCCATCTAATGATAAATAAGTGCGAGCCAAACTTAGTGAGAAAACAAATCGCAAGCTGACGATTCCAAATTTAATCATTGGAGGTGAAAGGGTTTAAACCCTGCATTCCCCTAATTCTTTTGAGCAGTGTATTAAGGCCCTAGAAACTATCTATGACATCGCTCTCCGTCCTGTTCGGAGTGATGACTGTTCCGAAGAAGAACAATAAAACTGCTCTCGAAACCTACTGGCACCCGAAAAGTAAAATTAGCCGTGAGCGAGGATGTTTCTTGTTCTTCTTTGGAAATGGTGATACTCCGAACAGGCAGTGTCATCACGTAGAGCTTCTCTGGCCTTATAAGTGGAGTAGGATACGGTCTTACCATCTCGTCTGTCCCAATTAAAACAGTTAAAATGGCAAAAAGTTACGTTACATAGTTACATAAAAAGTGTTAATTCACAAGAAACAATTTTCATTGTGTGTTTTTTTAACAAATTAGAGACGCATATCATAGCGTTAGTTTTAAATTAACCAAGAATTTTTTAAAAAAATAAATATTTGCAGTTATTTAAACTGATTAGGTATATATCGATTCGAAAGAAACTATTCATTAAAAAGTCAAACACCTTTTTAGATGAAAGTAGTGTTTCTTGGAAATTTAATTAAGATACTCAAACATCAAAGGTTTCTCCGAATGCAACTCGCTAAATATAAGTAATTAGAAATCCCTTTTAAAATGTATCAAACAGTACTTAAAAAATCGATTCAAGCCCATTAATGTAAATTGTCGCTTCGTTAAGATTAACTGCTAGAAATGGCACTTTAACTGAACAATGAAGATGACAAAAGTGTGATTACAGCGGGCCTTTTAACACAATAAAGCATTTTAAATTTAATGTAGAATCATCATATAAAAAAAGACACACCTCTCCTTATCAACAACAAAGAAATTTGTTCTATACAAAACAAAAAAATACATTTTCAAAATCGACCCAAAGATACTTATTTTCACAAAGAACATCGCAATAATGAATCTGATAATTAATATAAAAAGTTCCATCATTACCATCAAATAGAACACTCGAAACTGGAATATCCGGCTCCTTTGATTAAGCCGATTTCTAGATATTCCAAGACATTTCTGGTAACTTTGTCAATTAGTGCGAATTATTTAAGCGTGATATGCATAGAGTTATGAAGAAGATGGAGTTGCTTGGCGAGAAAACCAGTGAAGCCGTCAGGAAGTCGCCAAGCAACCCTAGTAAGCCCAAACAAACCACTCACTAAATGTTAATTCATGCTGGAACTATAACCCCCCCTTTTTTTTCCCCAACGGGGCTGCTTTATTGGCGGCTAAGCCTTTGCAGACTTGGCATATTCCCCAGAATTGAGAGCCATTTTTTGTGGCACCATTTAGGCGACTCTCGTTAACTCGAAATGACAATATTTTAAAAATGTCACTGTCAATAACAAAGCTGTTGTTGAATTTTGTACGATTATAAGTTAAAACTGTTTTCCAAGGTAAAAAGAGAAATTTATTTAGAATTTTTTAAAAATTAAATATCAAATGTCATCTTTTTTGTTAATTAACCAGAATATTTAGTTACAAAGTTTAAAAATCGCGCTTTAACTATTCTGAATGTATACTAATTTTAATCTTTTAAATGAAAAAACATTAATTTCACATCAAAAGAATTATGGAAATTGGTATACATTTATCTCTAAAGAAATCTTAACTGAGTCATTTAAAAAATTCTTTGTTTTAAAAAAGCGTTTTTCAGTTTCCATTTTAATCATAAACAATTGAACCAAAAGTGCAAGAAAATGTCCCATGTGGGGCTCAATAACAGTTTGTTTTAAAAAAAAAGCTGCTGTTTTATTTGTTTATTAAAAAAATTAAATTTTCATAAAACTATTTCGTTTGAGGAAGAGATTATTAAGATTAGAAAAATGGAAAAAGCAATGATAGTTTCGCAGTACTTTCCGGGGAAGTTTGATATTACAACTTTTAGGTATGTGTACGAGCCGCGGTAGCTCAGTCGTGTGAAGCGTCGTGCTCACATCGGAAGGGTTGTGGGTTCTGTCCTCGGCGGTGCACGCAATTCTGATGGTTGCTGGGTCGGCGCTTGTATTCGACTAAAGACCGCCGTGTTGCTAATGGTGGCTGGGGCACGTTAAATATGTCGTGGTCACAAAGTCCTCCATGTTCCCATACCAAATTAATACCTCTGGGGGTACCAGATCAGGGGGTTATCGGCCTTTGATCTGGATCAAAATTCCGATATGTGCGTGAGAATGGATGTGTGAAAGGGACCTTCCTGTAAAACGGATGTGTCGTGCTGCGAGCAAAAGTCGGACTTCCTCCCTTGTGGCGCTCAATAAAAACGGAAGCCGCCCCACTTCGCCTTAAAATCGGGTAGTTCTCTACTCCGGGCTCGGTTACCGAGTGGCATTAGAAACAACAACAGGTATGTGTACTAATTACATGTAGAAATTTTTATTTTGTTAAAATAAAAAAGAGTCTTACATTATAAACGGGTTATTTAAAGTCATAAATAAGTCTTATTTTAAAGTTAAAACTTAAATTTATGCTTGCAATATGTTTGATATATCCTTTTTTCCCCCAGCAAACTTTACTAATAATCTAATTAACTTTATCCAAATCAAACTATAACTGTTCATGGTTGCCAAAGTTTAAAATGTTTATCCAAGTAAAAAATTGGATTTAATACTTATCTCTTTCTTGTATTTTTAGAATATTTGTATTTGTAATTATTTTAAAAATTAGATTAAAACATGTTAATAAAGCAACAAATATTGAGTTGTTTAATTTAGTAAAAAATTGGATTTCATATATCCTTCTTCCTATGTATTTTTTGAATATTTGTATTTGTAAATATTTGAAAAATTAGATTTGAAAATGTTATTAAAGCCACACATATTCAGTTGCAATGCAATATGAAATAGTAATTCTTAACGGAATTTTCATATGTCATTTATTTAAGGCTCCAAAGATTTATCTTTGGATTTTCCCAGCTTTCACGGGATCCCCCGGTAAATTGATTGATTGTGTTTATTGGACGAGAAAGAATAATATTTTATGTTTTATTATCAATTCCTCAAATAATATTTTCTCTTAAGATAAGAATATTATTTTGCGTGCCTTTATGATACAATATTTTAAAAATTATGTGTGAAAAATATTTTTTATTTCTTTAAAGGGTATGCTGCTGGGTTTGTGTTTTAAAAAGTTTTACTACAGGAATTGTTAATAGTTTTATTTGAAGCCAATTATTAGTTTTTTTAGTAATATACTTTTAATAGCATTATAAAAATAACTAGTTTAGTTTAGAATTTTAAATTTTCCCGTTGATCTTATAAAAGTTTATTCTACCATTGTATTGATAATCTAACTTGTCTATCACGAATATTTTTGAAATTATCATTGAAATTTAGCTAAACTTAACTTGTGCTTAACTTGAACAAAGTTATACAAATATTTTTGTTTATTATTTTATTCACAAATGATTTTAAAATAGAAATCAAGCAATACTATTTATCTGTATAGCTTCATTACTACTCAAGATTGAAAATAAATAAAAATGATGAAAAATATAAATAAAAAAATTGAAGAAATCGCTGTAAAAACATACAATGTACAAAATCATTTACCAATTTCTATATTTTGCATTAAATAGAAATAATTATATCAAATTATCACCAAAGAAAATGCCATTACAGAAAGGCCAGACTGAATTCAATACCGTCGAACTGTTGCTACTATGGCGTGAAACATGCCCATTCACGGAAATATTCCATCTGCAATAATTTTCGGAAGTGTAATAATGAATAAAAAAGTAGGTTTGTAACAGAATCTGTCACAACCCGCTTTCACACAACAGTTGTGTTTAACAGGTAAAAAGGTGACAAACACAGCATTGATATTCTTGATATTCTATATTAAGCATTTACATGCTAAATTTGGCTAGTTTCATTTATTTTATTTCGAAAATTCAATAGTTATTACTTATCGTTTGCATAAAATTATCTATATTTTAAAGAATAAATAGGTAATTTTCCTCGCTTTTAAATAGAATTAAAACATTTCATATCAACGTACAAAGGATCTCGTAGTGATATATATTTGACGTTATTTCAAACTGATCGATGTCTCAAAATTAAATTTACTTTAATTTATTGTCTAAAAGAATTAAAGTTTCTCGAGCGATTGTTGCGAATGGCAATGGTGATTTAATGCTAATAAAAATGGCTTCCTATGCTTTTTAAATGAGTATTCAATTTTGCAGTTTTTTAAGTAATTGAAGTACTTTGAATTCGAATTTTTTTCTGAAATTTTCAATGTATTCTAATTTCGATACGCTGATTTTTTTTGACGTATCACACTTGTCCGTAGCATTTGTAGTTTGGGCTATGAAAGTGGGTGACGGACAGACGGACTGAACGATTATAATATCTTCCACATTTTACGTTATAAACGCCCATTGTGGTAGCTAATATATTATCACCACTTTAAAAAGCTCTTTTTAACTTCGTTTGCATGCATAACTATTATTTAAGTGTTAATTAACTTTATTTTACTTACCATATTTTTATAAGAGAAATTCAAAAGCACATTTGATGACGTCACAATCAACATCAGCAAGTTGAGAAGAAGAGCAATAGATAGATTTCTGTGAACTTTCAATCGGCTGCATTTCAAACAACTGCAAAATGTTTTTAAAAAAATATTCGGTAAAACATGCATGTAACACCAGTTTTTTTTAGTAATTACTCGTATGACACAATTAAACAACTTTTTAATTTAATTACAATGATTTTCTAAAAGGCTTAAAATGAATTTTGATATTTGTTGATCGTCCATGATTGACAAATTGTATAAATTTTTTCGAAATTACTAAATTATATAATTTATGTTAGTTTAACAGTGACTGTTAATCAAAAGAAATTATATTGATAATCTCGAATCACAGCTTAAAGATAATATCTAGATTCTAGAAATACCAAAACAAATATATATAAAATATCTCTAGGGATAATATAACTTTATGAACCCAGCCAAATCCTACAGATATATTTTTATGTAAATATATTTTTTAAACAAATATATTTTAAAAAGTGCGTTGTTTTTCCAACTAATTAAAGAAAATAAACTTTAATATTTGCTGGGGAATACTTCAATTTTAGAAGACATTTTGTTCTTAAGCTCGAAAAATATACATTGTTACATTTTATTTTTATGCAAATTGTCTTTTTCTTGCTGAAAAAACCTCTAGGGCTACGTCGTTTTATTTTTTTTAAACATTCTTTATTTTCTTGTATATGACTTCAACTGTACATCTTATTTTTCTCTAACAATTGTTTTTGGACTCTTACATTTAAGAATTATATTATGCTAGCACGGAGTTTAGGATTTTTCGTTGATTTTGTGTAATTTATTTATTTATTAGACTGCTATACAGAAAAGAAAATTTCCAATTACATAGCAGAGGCAAGACACTAAAATCGAATAAAATATAGACAACAAACATTGAATTTGAATAAAATACAAACATTAAAAATTAAATAAAATACAAGCATTAAAATTGAATAAAACACAAAAAAAGTATAAAAGTATAAGTAATAAAAATATTTTTTTTAAATAAATAACAACGTGTTCATTATTTCCAACCAACAGGCTGACAATGTCATAAAAATGATCTAGCAGAAAAAAAGCCGTAAACTAATGACATTTAGAATACCGAATCTTACAAATTTAATAAAGAGCTGCCAAGTAAATTTTAGAAACATATCATTTTTCCTAAACTATTATCTGTAGAAAAATAATAAAGTTAATGATATGAGTTATTTAAAAATATTTTATGTTGACCCAGCATCCTTCTTTCACTTCCCATGCTGAGTCTATGGGACACAGTTCTTGGAACACACTGCCTTTGGTTTTAGGTTTTTTAACTAGCAATTTTTTGCATGAGGAAGTCCAGGAAGTTTTCTGAGGATCCTCGAGCTCACTTTTTCATTTTATTTAGCAAGATTTTTTTTAAAATTTGAAATAAAAAAAAATCCTGCTATTTTTCCAACGAATTAAGACTTTTCACTGAAAAATAAGTGCTACATCGTAAAATTCAAAACTTTTTTTATAATTTACTGCAAATTCTATCGTAAAACTCTAAAAGAGAAGTTGAATTTTATGTTGTAGCATTTATTGTCCAGTAAAAAGTCTTAATTTGTTGGAAAAATAGCAGGAATTTTTTTATTTCAAATTTAAAAAAAAATCTGGCTAAATAAAATGAATAAGTGAGCTCGAGGATCCTCAGAAAACTTCCTGGACTTCCTAATGCAAAAAATTGCTAGTTAAAAAACCTAAAAACAAAGGCAGTGTGTTCCAAGAACTGTCCCATAGACTCAGCATGGGAAGTGAAAGAAGGATGCTGGGTCTTTAGCTTCCCCTTAAGACAGAAGTTTCAATTTTAATGCATCTGTAAAATTAGAACTTCTTCTTGGAATAATGATACATTTAATGGTAACACTCGTGAATCTATGAAATTTTGTTTGCTGTTTGGAACACCCTTATGGAACAATTGAAGAGCTTAGTGCAAGAACGTGCTAAGTGACATTTTTGAAAAAAATTGAAATTTTAGTGTCGATAAACATATTATTCCCTCCTTTAAAGATAACAACATCCCAATTTTTCATAAACTTAAAGTTAAACATAGTTTTAACCGTTTGGAAGTACCGATTTTAGCGAATTAAAGTGTAAATTAAGAGGGACTGTCATTCCCATAAAGCTAATGCATTAGTTCTTAAATCACAACTTTCGTAAAAGAATTGCTTTGCCATGTTATCCCATTTTCACCCCCCCTCCAGGTATGGAAATCATCATAACATGAATTTAAAACAAAATTCAAAAGAAAATAACTACCGGTTAATTAATTATTAATTGATAAAGTTTTAAAATAGTGTCGCCATCTGCTGTATATTTTTGACATTGTAAAACTTCAAAAATATGTAATTAAAAAACTAGAAAGCATTATCGTTTTAAATTTGTTTCATTTTGATGTTATGTTGATTCCCATACCTGGGGAAAAAGGGCTAACATGGCAACGCAATACTTCTGCGGAAGTTGTGTTTCCAAAACTATTGCATTAGCTCTATGGGACTGATAATCCCTCTTAAAAACTTAAAAATTCATTTTCTCGTTTTCACCTTTTCGTCACTTAGCACGTTCTTCCACTCAGCTCTTGAATTACATAATAGACTAATGAAGTAATAAAGTAAGACAAAAGAACTCTGCATAGAGGTAGTGGGGTTCTAGTAAATGTTTTTTTTTCAAGTGTGTCCAAATTGAGTATTGATGGATACAATGTCTTTTGAGTATTGTTCTCTAAACAAATAAGAGACACTCTATAATACAACGCACAGAAATCCTAATAAATTTACGGTTTTAAGCTGTTAAAAAAGTTGCTCGATTTAACCTTAAGTTTCTGCAATAGATTTGTTTTAAATTCCATATAAATAAGGTAATTTCTACTTAAAATACGTTAAATTCAATGGACAATACTTCCATTTAAAATAAGGTAATAAATTTTAAATATCGCCAATTTTATTTAAAATATTAGTTTCTGCATTGAATTCATTTTAAATTCCATATAAAATGAGGTAATTTATACTTAAAATACGTTAAATTCAATTGACAACACGGTAAATTCCATTAAACGATCCACAAATCAATTTAAAATATGGTCAATTATATTTAAAATATTGTAAAATAATGAAACCATAATTTAACACAGAAACGGCTAAATACTTACTTGAAATAGTAGAATATAAATAGAGTGATGGATAAAGCAATGATGGAGAGTATGGATCCAATGACGACAATTGAAGCAACAATAGTGGGAGTCCAGGAACTTGGATATAAGGTCTGGAAAATTACAAATATTAAGAAATAGTTTTGTTAGTAAGCCTTTGAAAAATTAACGTCACAATGCGAACCTGTTAAAAATGTGAAAAGCCTATAGTTTTTTTAGAACTAAATTAACTCCCGTTATCAATAATCCTGTTATTGATAAGCGTATTGGCTAAAGTGTAAACTTGCTTTCACCGCGTGATTTTAAAATTTAAATTTTTAACTATTTTTTTATTTACTAGGGGGTTCCGCCCCCTGCTCGCTATCGCTCGCCAACCCACGGATTCCCATAAGCCGCTTCGCGGCCGACTCGCTGGTGAACGTAACTTTTCCAACCCAACTTTGCACAGGCCTATGCATATATTGCAATCCAGGTCTGTATCTATGACAAAATTATGTCGAGCCTTGGTAATATAGTTATATTCAGCCGCAAGCTCGCACCTTTGGATATTTCTGCGCAATCTCACTGGCTCGCAAGCTTGCATTCTTGGATTCTTCCTCTCCGCCCCCTGCTCGCTATCGCTCGCCAACCCCCGGAATTGCTGCGTAATTCTATTGGACGCTTCGCGAACGGTTAACCGCGGCTGCGGCCGGAAAAAAACGCTTCTTAAATGACGCCTTTACAACATAAGAAAAAAGTTCCAAAAAGTTTGGAATCTGCAAATACATTAGTTTTGGCTGGGCTTTAATACATGAGTTAGTCAGTCAGGACTTATGCCTTTATAGATATAGATTGAATAAACATAAAAAAAGACCTTTCTTACTATATTTTTTGTTAAAACTTAGTTCATGAATAAAAACACTTTACAATAAAAGTTAGTAAACATTCAACTTTTGTAAAAAAAAGAGGAACTTCTTTCCAGTGAAAGTTCAAGTTAAAAATTTATCAGCATTTTGTATGTCTCAGCTACTTTTTCGAAAATGGTAAAAAAAATTGTTGATCTATAACCTCTTGAGACTTGACATCCATTAAAATGGATATTTTTTTTACGCTCCTGTAAATATACAATTTATTTAAAACTTTACCACTGAACTAATGGAAAATCAACTGAAAAGGTTCATAAAAAAATATCATTTTCAATGACACATAAAGTAATAAATTTAGTTGAGAACATAACAGAGAGTATACCAAACCACTTTTTTTTACAACAGAATATTTTTGCATAAATTAAAAAAAAACTTATCGTTGTATGTTTTTTTTAATATTCCTTTTTTCCCTTTTTGTTGTGGAATGAGAGCAATTAATCATTGGTGCCAAAATGGTTAAATTTTTATAAATAGAACATAATTAAGATAAATGATCTTTAGAACAAATTATAACGCCATATGCATAAATATATAGTAATTACTTTATTTTAATCACTCTAATAGAAAATTGGTGATAAATTCAAGTTTTTCTTTAGATTTTATTCTGTTTTCCTTATGAATGTAAAGAATGATAGGAATGTTTATCCTAATGAATATTTAGTATTTTTTCTCGAAATCTGAATACTAAAGCAAATATGCGAGTATTAGATTTAAGTATACAACCCGTTCTCTGATACAGAAAAAGCATAACTACATTCTTTTATTTAACCACGGTGGGAACAGATGTCCCTTTAAAAAGACCTTCTGAGTGTAATAGAGCATAATAGATAATTCTATTCAGGAGAGGAATTATGCAACAACAATATTTTCCCCCCAAATGCGTTAACTAAAATAAATTACTAGCGTGATTTTTTTTAGTGAGAATTAGAATAGTACTCTATGCCCTAAAAGCAACAATGTTCACCTCAAACAGATTTTAGCTTCCACACTAAGATTTTGTTTGGAAGCAGATGTAAGTGAAAGTTTCTTCTGGCCTACCTACTTGTTTTACATAGATATAGACACTGACAAAATAACCAGCAAAATTAGGTGTGTAAATAATGTTTTCGAATTGCTGATTATTCTGTTTCTTTTCATAGATACATCCAAACACCTTTATAAACTCTATTATATTAATATTCACTAAACACTGATTTTATTGAGTAAATAAATTGGTTATATGTAAGTCTTAAGCCAGAAAACAATGTCCCGTGTCTTGGTAAAGGTGATAACCATAGCCTGTTGAAAAAGTGAAATATTTTTTTAAATAATTATAAAAAGAAAAATTATTTCCAATGGTATTTTAATTAAAAAGCAACTATTTTATTTTCAAAGCTTTACATTATCTTATTTCCAGTAAAAACAGTCCTTCTAATTTGAAATGGACTTTGCTATTATAATAGCAGAAGTTATTAAATCTTTCCAGAAACATTTTTGATTACAAGTACTGTTTATTTT
>JAFNEN010003376.1:0-11333 GCA_019343175.1 Oedothorax gibbosus
CAATATTGTGCATGTGCAAAGAGTAGCTGCCATAGAACTTTTTAGGTTTGAAAGTAATTGAAAATACTTTATAAGGTATATAATAACTTTTAAACGAACATATTGATATATTAATCGGTAATTGAAAGTAGTGTAGTGTTACGCAACCCTAATTTTTTTAATGTATGATATCAGACACTTATCTTATATACTTTTTGTTCGTCCGTCTGTCCCTACTATAAGGATTTCTTTGAGTATTAAAGTAGAGTATTAGTTTGCTTACTTTGAGTATTAGTTAAAAGAAAGTAGGTTATATTAGTTATTTTAGAACTTCTTGCTTAATGTTAGATGAGTAATATTTTAATTGAAAATATTTTTTAAAAATACCATTATCACTGATATTATAAACTAATTACTTAAAAAAAATAATAAGACAAATCTCAACTTAGTAAAACTTATACAAAAAGATAGTAAAAGAAACACACATGTAAGTGAATAAAATAAATATTAAATTTAAAAGATTTATAAAAAAGATAATAATGTAAGATGTAAGTTTTCGCAAAATAAATTTTTAAATAGTTTTTGGATAGGAATAATTGAATGTTAAAACAAACATTACAAAAAAAAGTAAAAATAAGATGACTGGCAAAATATAAATCCTAAGGTTATTTATGTTTTTCTTTCCCCTTTTCAATTAAGGATTTAATCAATTTTAAGAAAGCTTCTTTAATTTACAGCATTTCTATATACAAAAGCTTAGCATGATCGTTTAAACAATTTATTTTTACAATCGTGATGCAAAGCACTTTTTTAAAGTCTAATTTTAATAAATATTAAGAATTTATAAATATAAAGAGATAGAGTATAAAACGTTATATGAGTTATAATAAATATATTAGTTTTACATAACAAAGCAATATCTTGATTAAATTTGAAGTTACGTATAAGCTGCTATTCACACTCTTTCAAGCCAAAATTCAGCTTTCCGCTTATTTCTTAATTCCATTTTAATAATTTTGGGAGTTTAGGACATTGCACAAAATGCTATCGTCAGCTTTAGAGATCAAACGTAAAATTGCTTTAAAAGAGTTTTGCACCCCCAATTCATTTTTTTAAACAAACCAGATGGTTCGGGGTGTAATGTTGTTTTAACGTGAACATGCGATCTCCAAACGGCAGGTGCAACTTTCTTTTAATGATAGCATCTGTTCACTGCTAAATAGACTATGTTTATTAGAATAAAAAACACAAGACTTTAAAAGCAAACGATATTTTATAAAATGTCAAAACCTTTAGCTCCGATTGAATTCTAAAATAAAAGTGCATTTTCTCTTATTTTCCTAAATGCACTCAAAGCCCGGTTATACGCTATAAGAATTATAATTCATTGGTTATATTTAATAATTAAAGTTAATTTGGAAAAATTAATGACATTTTTTAATTCTTTTTGATTAAAACTACAAGAAAAACCAAGTGCTTTGCGATTAATGCGACATAAATAAAGCGAAAGTCTGACAATTTTCTTCAACTGTGTCACTTAGCACGTTCTTCCACTGAACAATCGTCCGAATCGGGACGATTTCGGAGGAAGAAAGTGCCAAGGGTCCTTAGCACGTTCTTCCATTGAAAAATTGACGAAAACGCGTGCACCTACCAACTTCGTTCACGAAAAATCTACGAAATCAAATGTTTTCTAAAAAATTGAAAGCTGTTATGTTTAAAGGAGGTAATAACATAATCATTAACACAAAAATCTCAATTTTTTCAAAAATGTCACTTAGCACGTTCTTCCACTCAGCTCTTCATTTGTTGTATGAAGTCAAGATTTGTTTTTAAAATACATAAGGAAAAGTAGTAGAACTTATTTAAGAGGTACCCTAAAAAAGCTTTTCATAAAAGTATAGCCATCAAATACTAATAAAAATGCAATTCATTTTCACTAATATAAGTATAATAGCTCTTCAAATCGAACTCCACAGAAAATGTTTAATTTTAATTAAAATGGATGGGCATAAAATTATTAAATAAAAATCAATTTCAATTTGTAGTCTTAAATATTTTTTAACTAGAGAAAAAGCATTGCAGTAGCACATAACCCTCATTTTCAAACATGATAAAATAAAATATTCAAAAGTTTTTATAGAGAAAGTGCATAAGCATCATCAATACAGTTTTATTTTTAATGCTGCATAAAAAAAAGTATAAAATACTATAACAAATACATCAGTCAAAATTATAATAGTGTATATCATTTGAAAAATTAACAAAGTATAAATTGCACATGAGCAAAATAATTAGAACAAAAATTTTAAATTACTTTAACTAAAAATAATTATGAAACTATCTACTACTAATCCTTACTCTAAACTTTGCATGACATTAAAAAAATATTTTGCACTTTGATAAAAAAGATTGACAATGAAGAACAAGTCATTTTTCCTTTATTGGGTATAAATTGAAGATTTATGAAGCATATAATTAATAAATAAAAAAAAAATGGAAAACCAAACTATTAATTAAATTTTAATAACAAAATACTTTTAATCAAATTTAAAATTCCATTAAAAAGCAAAGCATAAAAATAAATGTGATTTAGGAAAAACAAAGCCTAAAATGTTACAATATTGTAAAGGATTTATTTTTAAAATTTATTTAATAATATTAATATGAAATAAAGCAGTAATTATATTTAAAAAAAATGTGCATAGTGATATTTAAGTTCATTAAAAATGTGTTTGTGGTCAAATAAAAAATATATATTGATTTCAATTATTTGTATTTTTTTTAATTTAAAATATTCTATTAGTTTAAATTGCAAAGTAATTGAAAAACATAAAAAATTTGTTCTTTGCCATTTCACAAAATAAAACAATATTTCATTTTCATTATTTAAACCACATGGAGTATACCTAATCAATCTTTTGGTATAAAATATTCATAAATAGCAGGGGAGTGTATATAAATAAAATCGCATAAAGAAAATATATATCTTATATCTTATAACAAGCAAAATCATTAGAAACGTGTCAATACTTTTAGCAACGGTAATAGTTTTTAAAAATGCCCCAAGAAATTATTATACAAAAATACAAAATTTAATGATTGTTAAAAACAAATTTTGTAACAGAATTCTGTAGTAAATAGCACCATACCCCTTCATAATTTGGCTATAAAACTTAATTGCACAAATACAACTATTTAAATGCATTAAAAAGTAACATAACAACTTCAAAGATATAGTAATATAGTAAAAAGCGTAAATTATAGGATAGCAAACAAAATCAGAGCTTAAGGCAGCAATATACAGTTAGAAGAAAAAGTTTACTTTTACTAACAAATTAAATAAAGTAATTTCAATAAAACTTTAACGTTAATACACCACCCTTTTGTCAATATACTTTGAATTCCATTAAACTGAAAATCAGGCTAATTTCATTTAGTGTTTTTTTGTGTGAATATCAAACATTGAGAACATATAATCAATAAGTTCCTACCTTCCAAATCTTTCTGTACTTTTTTTTTCAAGAAATTAGTTTGAAGTAAAGATGTAGCCTTTTATTCACCTTTAGTATTTGATTGTGTATATAAATAGTTTTGCACAATGAGTTCAACATTGCTTCAAATTTTGCCTGTCAATATACAGTAGGCTCCCTCTTAAAAAGACTGTTTATCGAATCTCCGTTTTAACCACCTATATTTTTTTATCTTTCGAATGTAAAAATTAGGCTAAAAAAAGACAATTTGTTATCAATCTCTAATTGACATAATAGTGAAAAAATGTTGAATCTATGTGGCAAGTTTCTAATTTTCTAAGCTTAAAAAAAGTTCAGATTTCTTCAGTGGTATATACAGTCCCTGGACAAATTATTAGACGCACTGTATTTTTTTAGTAATTTTATGTTTCTTAAGAGTTTTTATGCAATAATTGTATATTTAACGTTATTACTACAATATTATTGGTTTTTATTTAAAAGAATTGTTGCAGACTACATATTTGTATTAATTTTAAGATAATTATGATTAAGATTAATTTATATTAATTATTTATTATAAGATTATTTATGTGTGGAATCATCATCCACAAATGCAGGAGACAGTACAGTCTTGCATTGATAGCAACCGCGCAAAATTAAAGCTTTGATAGCAGCTAAAGGTGGCTCAACTAAATATTGACTTTTAATAACATTAATTTCACTTTTCTTTAAAACTTAATAAACTTATGCTTTTCTAAATTAATGCTGTTTTATTTACGTCAAAAAAATCGGTAATTGATTGGATAATATAAAAATAAAAAACAAATCAATTTAAAATAATAATACGGTACAATATCACCCGTTAATTAATATTTTACATGAAATCTTGCAGTGCGTCTAATAATTTGTCCAGGAACTGTAGGTTAGGTGGAATTATCCCACTAGAGCTATAATAGAGCTGTTTTAATGTAACTTGTAATACTTGAATAAAATGGTGCATTTCTTTAATTGTGTACTTAAAGCAGCAACATTTTTAAGTTTAAGGTTAATATGGAGGGGACCAAGGGAAAACTTAAAAAGGCAGACCTAAAAGTCAAAGGGATAAAGCCCAAATTTAAGATCTAGCAAAACCTAAAAATTATAATAATCATAATTATTTGTTTTATTAGATATTTAAGTTGCCCATAAACGAAAAATACTGGTTTAATGATGTAGAAATAAATACAAATACACTTTCATGATTGATTATTTTTATTGCAAAAGTTTAATTGTTCTGATAACAATACCAAAAAGCCAAAAAAGGCTTACACCCACTTGAATGTACAATTTGTAATTTTTAAACCTACAAACTACATCATAGAAAAACTTCCAAAATGTACAAATACTATATTTAGAACAAAGAAACAACTTTTAAACCAAGTATTAGCTTTACACAAAACAGAGATATATAATTTACATTTTATATGTACAAGGGTTGAAAATGCCCTTTAGAACAATAGATGAACTATTGTTTTTGATCATGCAGTCACAATTTTCCCTGTATCTTCTTTGCCCCTGTAAGTTGCTTTACCAGTTGTCCAAGGTAAGTATCGATACTTCAACATATGCTACAAACCAAAAAACATGCATTTTGAATTGGAAAACAGTTGTAACCCTTTTAACACTTGTTTTATATAAAAAAAATTCAATCATTAATGGTACATTAAGTCTTGTCTACAATTTAAGTTTCAGTTTGACACAAGGTATATGACTTGCTTAATTATCTCATCCTACGTTAATCAGGAAATCCCAGATTATTATGTACAATCGAACATCGTTAATGCGAACTCGTTTAACACGAAATTTCCCTTAAGATGAATTGAAAGCCTTTTCCCGGCGTATAAAGCTTTGAGCTAATGCTGAGAAAATCTCTTAATGTGAAGTGGTTTAGGTGAGATCCTGCTTAACCCAAACAAAAAAAAATCAGATTTTGACTTTTTTTCTGAGTAATGGACAATTACAGCGTTTTCCACAAACATATTTATTCGATTAAGCATATTAAAAAAAAACTCTAACACTCAAGTATTTCTGGTTTTAAAGATGTATTTATTTTTAAAGTTAATGATACGTCACTCCTGTTAAACCTCTCTAAGCATAACAGATGATGTCACGGTTGGCTTTTTTCTGTTCTCGGCGTGTTATTTCGTATCACGTTTCACTGTATCGCTTTTGAAACTGTGAAACGTGCTTTCATCCTTATCAAACTCTTAAAAAAAGTTATGCTATTTTACAGAAACATGTCATGTTCATTCCAGTTAATTTCTTCAAACGTTGAACGATTTCACTCGACTATTCCGATCAGATCCAACAGTCAATAGTTCTGCAATAGCTCATACGCGCTCTAGTGTGTGTATTTTAACTAACAAACAAACTTGGAACAAGCTGTTTAACTTCTTTGATATGAACTGGTTACAAATAATATTGTCTTCTTTTAATGAGGTTTCGCAGATATTGTAAGGTTTACTATTTTATAAAGTGTATTACAGCATAGATCGAAACATCGCCAAAAAACATAACAGTTGACGTCAGAGCTGTTTTCAGTGACGTACATTTTCGGCAAATTTCAAATGCATTTTTTGTTGAAATTAAACATATATGTGAATATTTAACCTTACATTCGGAATCTGCAGCTTCTAATATACCAGAAAAACACATATATTATGAATTTCGCGTTTCACGCAACTTGCCCATTGGAAGAACAAATGAAACAAAACATTAAAAAAATGGCAACGAACATTATAAAAATAAATTGCTGTTTCTTAAAAAAATGTTCCTATTTTTTCTATAGTATGTACTTATCTCCATGAACTCTATTATTTGAATTACTAATTATATACATGGATTATTAAAGTATTACATTATAAAATTAGAATAATTTTTAGATGTTATTTTTTTATTAACTATTCACTGGTTCAATGTAAAATATTCCCGATGATTAACATGAAATTCAGTTAACACGAAATGTTTCAGTGCTCCCTTCGAGTTCGCGTTAACGGGGTTTGACTGTATTTGAAATACGAATATTATAACACAATTCAATTCACTTAATCACCTCACATTCACTATATCACACTTAGCAAATACCAAATTATTAGTTATTTAAAATATTTACAACAGACAATTTAATTCACTTAACTACTTACTCAAATGCAATACGTGAAAACATCGAAACAATAAATAATATTTTTAAAAGTGTAATTTACAATTTCAGAAAATAATAACTAATAATTTCAAAAATATAACTAATGCCACAAGAATTTTATAAAATAAATAAATTAATGATTTTTTTAAGTTTTGCAATAGTAAAAACAGAACATTTAACTTACCTTGATTTGTTTCTTCATTGTTACAAAAGATAAAAGTAAAAAGTACAATAGAAGAATAGGCCAGAAAACTGGTATGTTAAAGCAGTCGAACAATGTGCAAAACATTGCAAATAAAATTCCACGTGTTGCAGAGTACCTAAAAAATGAAAACAATTAGAATATGTTACAAACTAAAATACATTAAGAGATATCATTACCTGTTTCTATTAAAAATAAATTTGGCATAAACAGATTCTGATAAAAACGCATTAAATTAGTATATAAAATATTTACTTCAAGAAAGATTTGCAATTTGCTTATTAAAGCACGAAAAATTCGATTAAAAACACTTGTAAAGATATATGAAAACTGGTTATGTAAGTGAACACAAGATGAATACATCTTGCAGGATAAAAATAAAAACATTTAATTTAAAAAAATCTACTACAACTTTACAGAATAATGGTAAATGTGTATTTCATGTGAGATTTGTATTTTAAAAGTTGTCTATTTTATATGAAACCAGTAGTATTTTTTTTAATTTGCAAATTTTAATTAAAAAAACATATCTAATGTTTTTAATACATATAGATCTTTACATATTCAATATTCTGACACATAAAAATTGAGCCCTTAAAGCAAAATGTAATAAGTAAATTGAGTAACATACCAAAATTTAAATTCTGGTAGCCTTCTAATAAATGGCCTGAACTCCTGATTCACAGTAGTGGGCAGTTCCAAGCCATCATCTACCAATAAACGCACAGATCTTAAACAACATGCTCATTCTTATTTTTATTATTTAACAAATTCATAAATTTTAATCTAAATATTTTGTTATTCTAATCAAATTCATATACATTACACTCAAGTTGTACATCAGCTATAGCTTTTAAACGACATTTTTAAAAATAATAATTTTAAAACCCTAATACTTTTGAAACACGTTTGTAGAGATCAGACTTTGTCCAACTCATCTGAGGCGCCAGAGGACGCTCTGACTTTCATTGTATGTTTTTAAGAAGTGCAACGGAAATAACTGTGACCGTGTCAGGTGTATTGAAAAACTAAAAATGACGAAGAGATGTTGTAAAATTGAAAGGATGTTTTTGTAATTTTGTTTTGCATTAATTGATATTCTAAAACTAAGTTAAAATGTTATTAAATTGAACTACTAATTTTCATCTTGTTAGTTTGTGTATGAGTCAGCTTGAATTTCTATCACCACAAAATAACGAACAACTACAACGTTATTTTAAAGAAATGTCAATTTGAATAAATGTATAAATAGCTAATTTTTGCACACACATAATACTTTCAATAGGAGATAAACTTTGACATTATATTTACCAATTCTGGAACTATTTACTATCACATACGTTTCAATAAAGTAACTAATAAAACAACAGTAATTATTTTACTATTATAAAACAATATCAGATCCGATTTATTTATAGATCAAAGCTATTCACAAACGAAATTACTTTTAATTCACCTTAAAATAGTAAGAGTAATCTTTAACTAACACACACTTCATTTTATATAAAAATATAAAAGAATTAATTACGACTAGGACACTATTTGCAATATAAATTGGATATAGGTAAAATAAAATTAGAAAAGGTCTGTATTGTGTACAGAAACATATGAAAAGCCTAATCTGTATGTAATATATTTATTGTGTTGTTCAATATCCTTAAGATCAAGTTTTCTGTGAATTTAATATAACTTCTTTATTACTTACCATAATCAAAATCTGAATGTCTAGCAGGATCGATTTTTGGTGATAAAAATGCAATAAATAAACTAAGATGATAAATGCCTAGAGCATACGTTATTATATACCATCCCTGAAAAAACAAATTAGTGTAAATAAAAGTATACTAAACTTATGCTTTATACTTTTGCAAGGAATATAGTTATTTAAGTGTGATCTGATACTAAAAGGATACATATTTTCTACAATTTTTTGTGTTTAATATTTTGCAAGTACAGAAGTTGCAAAGTGGAAATTAAAAAAAAAAAAATAGATCTAAAAATACATACCATAGTTTTTACAAATATATATAATTGTATGCACCCAAAATAACTTCGTTAAAATTATTTTCTATTTTTATGAACCTTATAAAACCAAATAGATCTATTCAACCCCATAACTTCAGTTTCTTACGTAAATGTTGTTTGGTGTAGGTAATTTAAATTATTTTGAATGTAGTTAAAAAGCTGAATAGTTTGTTTAAATTGAAGTAGTAATAATAGATATCTTACAGGGTTCATACAACTCTTGGCTAACCAAATTCCAGGCCTTTTCAAGGCTTTTCCAGGCCTTTTTAATGATTTTCCAGGCCACCATGTTACACAGCGTGATGAAACTTTGATAACTCAAAATCAACTTACTTAAGAGTTATTGAAGATCAACTGGTTGAATTAAAATTCGAATGTAAAATTACTTTAAGTTACAGAACTATATATTGAGTTAAATGATTTTACTAGCAACCATATTGCCTTAACCAGATCAGAAACATCAAACTAATTTCTGAAATTATACCATAATATGTGGAAATAAAATAATGAATAATGTAAATATATGGACAAAATAGAATGAACTGGTTCTAATAACTTAAATATATGAAATGATCAAACTAGTACCCAAATGTAAAAAAAAAGCCTTTTCACCTAACACCTTTTTATACAAAAATATTCTTCAGGGTGGTTACAAAATCCTGAAAAAAGTTCCCTGATACATTCACAAATAATTCCCTGATTTTATAATTACCTAGAATACCTAACTTTTCCAGATTTCCAAAAATCGGAATAAGTTTAGAGGAACCACCCTACCAGATCAGAGAATCACTTTATAACATGGTTCATACACTCCTTAAAAAGTTTTGAATGAAAAAGCGCACCTTAAAGCCCAAATACTTGAAAATAAGTCTGAGTGACTGGATTTTTGCACAAATCTTAAATGTAAGATTCTTACATTCAAGATTTGTGCAAAAATCCAACATTATTAACGTCAATTTAAAAAGTTGAAAATTTTGAATCAAATATTTTGGTACAATTTAAAACCTAATTAAAAATACATGAAAAGCCTAATAATACAGTTTTTCTATTACAATTATGAACAGAAATAACTTGGTACTTACTTTTAAATAAAATACTCTAATCAAATATATAATCAATAGCACAGCAGTTCCACTCCACCTTGAAAGTGTATAAGGGGTCCAGGCATCTAAAACACTTTGATGTTTCTACAAAATAGAAATGGTACAAAATAAAATTTAATACATATTTTTTGTCCTCTACATCAATTTTGAACAGTACATTTAAAAAATAAAATCTTTTACAATTATACTCATATCATTCAATTTTTTACTATACTAATAAATAAATTTTTAGAACAATATATGCAGCTAATATAAATGGTTGGCGTAACATTTTGAGCAACCATATCTGATTTTCACCAACTTTAATACATTTGAAATGAATATACATGATAAACATAGCACTAAATTTTAATAGGTGAAAGCAGCAACTATTACATTTATTTTTAAACAATTATTAAAAGAGTACTCAGAAAATACAATTTTCTTGCTATATTGAAGCATTTTCAACAAATTAAAACTAAATAAAAAAATTGGTAAAACTATGTCACACAAAGCATAATACAACCTTCAATGAGTATGAAGTAAATTTTTTTCTTTACATTAAAGTAATTTTGTTACAAAACATGTTGACGAAAATAATATTAGGCCCGTAAAAATATAAGGTCTATAATAAAAGACAAAAAATTATATATATTTTTTCTGGCCCAATGGCTACAAAAACTGATTATTCCTGCCTTTGTTTTGGAGAGTTTACTAAAAAACTATATATAATAATCATAAACGATATTTATTATTTCAACTTATACAAATTATAACGTTTTTTAATTAAATATTATTTAATTTGTATGTATATTTTAATAAATTATTTAGATATACATAAAAACTTACTACAGATAGCCACTGGCAAAATTTTTTACTACAAGGACTCTGTGATGGTGAACTCAGTTACAGGCTTTGTCTATAGCCTTTGCTTCTATCTGGAACATAATGGAATACATTTGAATGTGCATTTCAACATTTTGAATGTGCAAAAACATGAAGCCAAAAATGAAAATAAAATTGCATTCAGAAAATTTACTTTAGAAGCAAGTTATTAAAAAAAAATTGCCAAAGACAAAATAATTGCTTGTTTCATCTAAAGACAATTGTTACTTTTTGCAGAACATAGATTTTATTTGGTAAAGTTTTTGTTCTTGATTAGAAAGATGGATAGGTGAATCGGATCTGAACCAGAATTGGACTGGGTCAGTAACTTGGCCATACTAAGTGCAACACAACTATAGCAATGCATTTTCCCCAGTTATATACAGACAGAGGGCAAAACAAAGAGAAAATAAATTGACAATTGAACGCCCTAAGTAGAGATATATTAACCAAGGTCATGTATTTCCTAGTATTGTACTACTCTATGGAAGTTTTTTTGGGAGGCT